>JAVYIG010003696.1:0-185858 GCA_035222895.1 Strongylocentrotus droebachiensis
GTGAAACGTATGTCTATTGGCAAAGTGCGGGTTTTGTGCGTCACTTTTACCAGTTTCAAAGACGGAAATTTTAATGTGGAGGCCAAGGACGTTGGAGCATATTTCAATCAATCATCATATTATCTAAGTCAAACCAGAAAAACATGGGCGTACATGCACATTGCTATTACGGGGGCTGACGAGATTTGCTGGAATATTAACTCTTCAGTTTACACAATTTCTGAGCTCGAGCTAAGCAAGCAGAGCAAATATGGGGCCTGTTACCACAGAATGAGTCCAGTTGGTCAAAACTTTTATTCCTGTTTTTAAGTTTTATATGAATCTACATTAAGTAAGCTTTAAATTAAGGGGTCACACATTAAAATTGATAAATTATATCCAGAAATATGAACAAAAACCTAATTGGACTTTATAAACAATGGGATTACCCAGTTTTGAGATAATTAGGTGAAAAGTTAATGATGCGTAACATATTATAGTCTGGTCAACAACAACATAGCAACAACACACTTCCCATCATTCGATTTCAATGAAACTTTCAGCAAACAAGGAATTTAATAAGTCGATTTTTGGAAAAATCTTAAATGTGGTAGGTGGGTCCATTTTCAGTAAATACACACTATACATCGCTTTTACTACGATTGAGCCTAATGCGACACTGGACTCATTTCGTGCTGACTGGCCCCATATAAAACATATTTGTGTTTAATAATAATATTTAATTTTTATATAGCGCTTAATACAAATGTCTCTAAGCGCTTTACAAATATATTATTACCCCGGTCATTGGATTCAGTGCTTACCCGCACACAATGTGTGCACAATCTCCACTCCCTGGGGAGCATTCCAGCCAGGCGTTACATGACGCTCAAAAACTGTTTAGATACTACGGCTGGATATGAGGGAGACTATACTGGTATATTGCTACGAAAATATGAGTAATTATTGACATGGTTGCACACCCCCACAACCCCCCCCCCCCCCCCCGTATACCCATGCTGTCAAATACTGTCTTGGACGTTTGGGTAAATTTAAGTTCATGTTCCATATGTGGTGATTTGTATGGAAGCAGGAGACCGTCAAAAACATGGATATCCGTCGTGTCGTAATTCGAATTGCCACACTACCTAAATAATTACGTCGTGTCGTAATTTGAATTGCGACACTACCTAAATAATTACGTCGTGTCGTAATTCGGATTGCCACACTACCTAAATAATTACGTCGTGTAGTAATTCGAATTGCCACACTACCTAAATAATTACGTAGTGTGGTAATTCGAATTACTACACGACGTATATCCATGTTTTTGACGGTCTCCTGCTTCCATAGATTTGTGTGTCTATAAGGTATATGATGGACAAGCAACTGATTAAAAATGGGAATCAGGGGTGAATTTCATTTCGATGTCGTACGTACGCAATAACAATGACTTTGTGTTTGTAAATGAGGTGCTAATTTTCATAGCTTATAGATCTGACGTACCGGTATATCTTATGTTGGTTGTCTACTTTTCAAGATGATTGTGCAGCTGTGTGATGTGTAGTCTGGAAGACTCCCTGGAAGAGTAACATTACAACGCTACTCTTCGAAGCAGAGAGTCTGCACAGGGATTTTGTTCCCGTCTCGCCCACATATTACATAGCCAGGGGGTTAGAATCTAACAAAGCCTCTGGAAAATTATTTTGTCGTTACCATTTCTTTCATCTCCATGAAATAAGAACATTTCAATCCCGTTCAATTTCCTTAAATTATTTTAAAGGTAATACAAAATGTTGGGAAATTTTGAAAATTGGGTGGATAGTTATTCTTAACAATTGTGATATATTTCGATGCCCCTTTTAATGTATTATAAGCACTAGAAAAATTAGCCCCTAAAACAATTCTCTTTTTGAGAAAAATTGAAAATACAAATTTAACTGCGCTCCAGGTAAATTTTGATAAATTTCAAATAGCGCCTACGGCCGTACAATGGTAGCTGCGACCATAACAATCTCAGAATATGTAGTTATGATGTATAATTTCCAAACGGGATTAGCTATTCGGTCGATTTTAGTCAAGAAACATTATTTCATAGCTTAATTCATATCTTGACCTTGAGAGGGAGCTAAACAGCATAAAGAGTTTATTATTTACAATTTCATAACTTTAGACTCGATTTCAACCGCGACAACGATTAATTAAATGTTGTAGGATCGCATATGCTTTCAATATGTTCATTTGAACCAAATTAATGACCCCAAACCAAAACTTGGTATTACCTCTAAATAACCGTGAGTTTATAATTATGATTGCAGCATGAGCTAAATCGAGCACTTTGTTTTGGATCCGAGGCAAAGTTACAAATTACCTTCAAATGAAATATTTTGTAAGAGTTGCATTAAGTGATTATCGAGCACAATGCGTGCAGTTCTGTACCAATTTCCCAATTGTCGAAAGAAGTGCGAATAACTTTGATCAAAAGTACTGAGTCTATATTCAAGTGTACACATTAATACAAATGCGATTACAATGCTTAACTCACACTTACATGTAAGTATTTCGTATGTGAATATAATGCAGTTTGTGCATCCTATAAATAGAGGTGGGTTTTTCCACATAGAGCTCGCTCCGCGTATAGGCACCTTTGAACTTATTGGCGGTATTCATCATTTGTATCTATACAGTAGAGGGCGACTATTAGTCTCATTATTTCTCATTGCCTCAATATATCCACAACTGAAAAACTAATTAGTTTTTCAGTTGTGGATATATTGAGGCAATGAGAAAAATGATATCAAATAAAATATATAGGTCATACTGCACGGAAATATGATCTATTAAAAATAATAATGCTAGATGGTAGTCATAAGAGTTCTGTTTAATGAAACTGCATTTTTGGAAAACTGTCCAAAGGTTTTTCTATTCATTGTAAAGTGAATGGGTTGTTTCTGACAAGCAATCCTGACAAAATAAGTCTACAACATAACATAACATAACTACAACAACATAACTGGAATCATATATACAGGGGCGGCGGAGCGTATTTCAAAGTGGGGGGGGGGTAGATTAACAAAAAGGGGCACTTTCTTTGGGGGGGTTCTTTGAGGCGATTTTTTTTTAAAATCTTGATGCTGCATTACAGAAAATATGTCAAGCAATTCCTACCTTTGCAAAGAAATAAAGGGGGATTCTAGCGCTACTCTGATGATATGGACCCCTATAAAATACACATTTGTGTAATCATCCCATGAGACAATGGATAGAGATGCCAACATAATTCCACGTGGTCTTAAAGGGATATTTGAGTTCTGTTTTCAGACCGCAAATGCCTTCAAAGTGCATGGTTATTGCTCTTATTCTTATCTATGACATTTATAGTGCCCTTTTAGAACCTAAAATTGCTATGAAGGTATTTTTAGACCCCAAAATGTGTGAAATTTAGCCAATACGATCATACCAATTCAACTCCACTTAAAAAAAAGACGGTTACCGTTAATTAATTATCTAATTAAAAACAACAATACATGAGCCGGCTGAATGTGGGTAATATAAGCAACATGAAAATGCCAACAAAGAAGTCAACATCGGCATTGGCTGAAATACGACGTAAAAGGTTTGTTTTTTTTTCAACGGTTTTTAACGTTTTTTTCAAATTTTTCAAAATATCTAATATTTGTGGTGGTACACAAGTTTTTGGAAATCGTTATATTTCAGCCGTCTCTGAACCAATTTTGATCAAACAAAGATGATTTTGCCATTTAAATATTATGTTCTTTCAAATTTGACACTCAGTTTTTCATTATCTCACATACCAGTTTTGTACGCATTCTTTCACACGTGTATCATGAATAGTACCGAGCTGTTCGTCTAACCCTTGTCTGAATGGAGCAACTTGCATGGAATCTAGCTCGAGATCTGGGTATACTTGCCTCTGCCCTGCACTGTATACAGGGATAGACTGCGGAACCAGAGGTAGGATTTGTACTAATGCGACCAGATAATTGTTGCATGAGGTATTAGTAGTAGCTGGGCTGTTCCAAATTGGACATGGTCGAATGAAAAATTACAGATTTCTACTTTGCCCACACGAATTAAAAAAAGCTTTGAGCAACAGATAATTCATGACGAAGGAATTTAAACAAGGTTCAATAATTACAATATTTTGTCGGAAATTTCGAAGAATTTAAAGATTAAAATACAAATTATGAAAAATCCTCTGATGAATTTCGTTAATAACATTGCTAAGATGATTGAGTCTAACATGGGCAATATTATGTTGTAAAGGTATCGCATACATCAGCTATTTCCCCCATTTCGCTGAATTACGATAGATAATCATTTCGTTCACACGTGTTTCCTTAACAGTACTGAGCTGTTCGTCTAACCCTTGTCTGAATGGAGCAACTTGCATGGAATCTAGCTCGGGATCTGGGTATATTTGCCTCTGCCCTGCACCGTATACAGGAAGAGACTGCGGAACAAGAGGTAAAGCTGATTCTGATATTGTGCATTAATTGTAGCTGGGCAGTTACACATGGAGAAATTTCCCATATGATGATTGCTGCACGAATTCATTAAACCGGTGTCAAATCACCATGTGCCTTGATTGGTGAAAGTAGATTAACTAGGTTTCAATAACTTCATCAGCTTTAATATAAGAAATTCAGAAATGCATTTGTTAGGGTTGTAACACAAAATATGCCGAAGTCTGTGAGTGATTCTGACACTGATGATATTGTTATGTTTAAGCTGTACATGAGCAACAAATATAAACATCACAAGATAATACAACTTGTAAACACCTGACTCTGTAATGGTTTCATCAACCAGTGGAAATTATTATCCATGTTAACGGAGGAAAACCAATCCTCTGAATTGTATGATTATTTTGATTGAGTTGACGCAAAACATTTTAACTTCCGAAATGGTGCAGTGACAAAATAAAGGGGGGGGGGTGAAAAACTTTGATCTCGTAGACTAATACTGGTGCCCTCCTCTCGGTATCCCTTTTATTAGCTAAAGTCTAAACCCCAATTATTTCTCTCGCCAACCATCTTAATCTTTCTCGGCCACTTTGAATCTATCACGCTCGTGAGTTTTCAACATTTCTCGCTACTTTGCGATATCCAGGCTCTCTACTGATCTAATCCTTTCCATCAAAAATGATGTGTTGCCATTTCCCTGTTCACGCTGAATTAAGAAAAGGAATCATGTTCAATGTTCAAAAGACTCCATTGCCCCTTGTTGTAGAGCTTTCACTGAAAATACGAACGATAAATTTCGAATGATTTTTTGTTTATTCTTTCAGATGAAGAGAACGGTCTCTTACCAATCGTCATCGTGCTCATTGTAATTACGACCTTTGGACTGGCTTGGTCTATCAATAACACAGAGAAGACTGAAAAGAGTAAGGACAAAGTCATATTGTACTCATTTCTTTTCTTTCTTTGTTTGGAAGGAGATGGGCTAGCAGAATCACACAAGAACAAGAATGTCGTTATGCTGAACATAATTTGCCATAGATTAGAAACTATTCGTATCGTTGCATTTTTTAAATCTTTTATTGGTTTCCTTATAGAATGTATGAGAACACTTATACTATAATGTGTGTCCACGAGGTATCAAAAGTATGAGTTGATGTTTGGCCCCAAATTCCTTTTTCTCGCTTCTTTCTTATTAAATGGCCGTAGAACCTGTTTTTACACGTACATCGAAGTTCCTGGAAACACATGAATTATTATACCAGTTGTAGTTTGGGTTTCGTGAAAAACACAGCACTACTTAGGCGTTGTTGACCATGATTAACAAAATTTTCCGAGGCTTTCGATACAAGTAGTCGTCATTTACTTTTGTACAAACCCAGTTATTATGAAATCAGAGGAATAGCCTTGGAGGTAGTTCAGGAACTACCTTCACAATAGGCAGCAGAATGTTTGTATTGCCAATGCCCTGTCTATTAAATACGAAAGATGTAAGTTGTGCTGTTCCTTATAAGGTTCTATTTCGGGTCCGCTTCTTTTTCTGGTTTATATCAACGATTTCTGTAAGTCTTCGGAGGTTTTATCTTTTATTCTTTATTCTTTATGCAGACGACACAAATCTTTTCTTGTCAATATTCATCATTATATTTCTAGGTCTGCCGGGCTTTTTCATCTACCAAAACAAAAACTTTGCTCTCAAATAAATCATTTGTATTTTCAGGCTAACAACTTTGAAACTTTCTTTCAGATCCAATTTAAATAAAAAGAAATTAATACAGCAATTCATGTCTCCCACGGGCTAAACGTCCAGGATATGGGAAGACCTACTTTTGTACAAACCCAGTTATTATGAAATCAGAGGAAAAGCCTTGGATCGGTTCGGGAACTACCACTACCTTCACAATAGGCAGCAGGATGTTTCTATTGCCAATATGAAATATATCAGTTGTGTTGTTCAGTAAGATTCTATTTCGGGTCCGCTTTTTTCTGGTATCGACGATTTCTGTAAGTCTTCGGAGGTTTTATCTTTTATTCTTTATGCAGACGACTCAAATATTTTCTTGACAATATTCATCATTATCCTACTAGGTCTGCCGGGCTTTTTAATCTACTAAAACAAGAACTAAATCATTTGTATTTTTAGGTTTAAAACTTTGGAACTCTCTTTCAGATCCAGTTTAAGTAGAGATTCGTTGTTGTTGTTTTAGTCTTAAGGGCGTGTGTCATTCAATTATGAATATAAACCAAGGTATTATAGTCTTAGTAGAGGGTTTAAACCGAAAATTAATACAACAATACATGTCTTCTACGAAGACCTCCCACGTCTCCCCTGTTTAACCCTCTCTCTCTCTCTCTCTCTATCCCTCTCTCGCTCCTTCTAATGTGTGTATTTGTGTAACTTTGTTTTGTCTTCCCTGTCATGTCTTGTTTTGTCATTCTGTTTTTTCGTATATTTTGATTATTTAGACACTTTAAAAGGGAATATGACAATATTTCATATTGTATTTTCCTTTTTTACTGTGATAATTAAGACACTTTAAAATGATTGATGAAAATAATGTTCATATGATATATATATATATATATATCTGGGGAACCTACACAAAAAACACTATGCTTTCTAAAAGCTAATCGCTTCATTTCATAATTTAGAACTTACTTTGTCGACTATATTCTATATTTTGGAAACAATTAATATCAAATGGAATAAATTCGAATCAATCAATCAATCCGACGGTGTCTTGCTCAGAAGGTGTTATACAAATATGAAGCTTTCTGTTGTATTCTTCCGTTGTAGGTTTGTTAGACATGTTACTTGCATTCGTCACAGCTAAAATGGCTATTTGTTTGTTTATGCATGCACTTAATTGCAGTTCCTTCACAAAAGCAAGCGCAGTCCATCGATCTTGAAGACACTACAACTAAGCCACCCCAACTACAAGAGGAATGCAATATAGGTGATGACTTCATGACGCCACCTAAAATCAGACCGGGCGTTTACGGTGTCCAGCTTTTAGGTAAGAGTATATTGCTCAACTCACTCCACTTCACCTTAACAAGCGCAAACAAAAAAATGTATGTCTGTTGCATTCTTCCGTTGAAGGTTTGTTAAACATATTACGTACATTTGTTCAAAGCTGAAATGCCCATTTGTTTTTTTCTGTATGCTAAAAGGAGTTCCTTCAAGAAAGCAAGTGCAACCGCGACGCCGAGTACAAGGACCGCTACTAAAGAGATGTGGTTGGTATGATTACTTCACCAGGCAACTTCACCTCGAAACTTAATGCTTTACTTTTAGACAAACCCAGTTATTATGAAATCAGAGGAAAAGCCTTGGAGCGGTTCGGGAACTACCACTACCTTCACAATAGGCAGCATGATGTTTCTATTGCCTATATGAAATATATCAGTTGTGTTGTTCCGTAAGATTCTATTTTGGGTCCACTTTTTTTTGGTTTATATCAACGATTTCTGTAAGTCTTCGGAGGTTTTATCTTTTATTCTTTATGTAGACGACTCAAATATTTTTTTCTTGTCAATATTCATCATTATCCTACTAGGTCTGCCGGGCTTTTTAATCTACCGAAACAAAAACTAAATCATTTGTATCTTTAGGCTTAAAACTTTGGAATTCTCTTCAGATCCAGTTTAAATAGAGATAAACCCACATATAATACAGCCTTTTCACACACAGCTAAAATTCATCTTATCTAGAGCTGATTAGTTTAAAGCTGTTTAACTCAACAGTTTTAAACAGCTTTAGAGAAAATTTTCCCTGTGTGAACATCGTTTATACGATGTTCGGATAGATACGAAGTCGCGATTCATACGCCTCTCAAAGCAGACTGCAGATACGAAGTTCGTATCTAGAGAGCTTGACATTTTGTGTGTGAACGGTTATTCGTGTTTAAACTGGATGGAGCGTGCGCTTTGTTTGATATGACCTGACCTTACTGCGCATTTTAAGAGCAGTAGTTAATCACGAAATGATTAACGATCGCACCGGAATTTCTGTGTGTAAATGATGTCGTATGTAAAGCTGATTAGTTTAAAGCGCTTAAACGAATCAGCTTTAAAGAATTTTACTCGTCTGTGAAAAGGCTGTAAGTCTCAGTAAAGGGTTTAAACCGAAATGAATACAACAATACATGTCTTCTACGGGTTAAACGTCTAGGATATGGGAAGACCTCCCACGTCTCCCCTGTTTCACCCTCTCTCTCTCTCTCTCCCTCTCTCGCTACTTCTAATGTGTGTATTGTGTAGCTTTGTTTTGTTTTGTCTTCCCTGTCATGCCTTGTTTTGCCATTCTGTTTTTTCGTATATTTTGATTATTTAGACACTTTAAAAGGGAATATGACAATTTGGGGAACCTACCAAAAAAACCACTATGCTTTATAAAAGCTTTTCTCTTCATTTCATAATTTAGAACTTACTTTGTCAACTATATTCTATATTTTAGAAACAATCGATATGAAATGGAATAAATTCGAATCAATCAATCAATCCGACGGTGTCTTGCTCAGAAGGTGTCAGACAAATGTGAAGCTTTATGTTGTATTCTTCCGTTGTAGGTTTGTTAGACATGTTACGTGCATTCGTCACAGCTAAAATGGCCATTTGTTTGTTTCTGCATGCACATAATTGCAGTTCCTTCACAAAAGCAAGCGCAGTCCATCGATCTAGAAGACACTACAACTAAGCCACCCCAACTACAAGAGGAATGCAATATATGTGATGACTTCACGACGCCACCTAAAATCAGACCGGACGTCTACGGTGTCCAGCGTTTAGGTAAGAGTATATTGCTCAACTCACTCCACTTCAGCTTAACAAGCGCGAACAAAAAAAATGTATGTCTGTTGCATTCTTCCGTTGAAGGTTTGTTAAACATATTACGTACATTTGTTCAAAGCTGAAATGCCCATTTGTTTTTTTTCTGTATGCTAAAAGAAGTTCCTTCAAGAAAGCAAGCGCAACCGCGACACCGAGTACAAGGACCGCTACTAAAGAGATGTGGTTGGTATGATGACTTCACCAGGCAACTTCACCTCGAAACTTAATGCTTTACTTTTGTACAAACCCAGTTATTATGAAATCACAGGAAAAGCCTTGGAGCGGTTCGGGAACTACCACTACCTTCACAATAGGCAACAGGATATTTCTATTGCTAAAATGAAATATATCAGTTGTGTTGTTCCATAAGATTCTATTTTGGGTCCGCTTTTATCTGGTTTATATCAACGATTTGTGTAAGTCTTCAGAGGTTTTATCTTTTATTCTTTATGCAGACGACTCAAATATTTTCTTGTCAATATTCATCATTATCCTACTAGGTCTGCCGGGCTTTTTTAATCTACCGAAACAAAAACTAAATCATTTGTTTCTTTAGGCTTAAAACTTTGGAATTCTCTTCAGATCCAGTTTAAATAGAGATAAACCCACATATTATACAGCCTTTTCACACACAGCTAAAATTCATCTTATCTAGAGCTGATTAGTTTAAAGCTGTTTAACTCAACAGTTTTAAACAGCTTTAAAGAAAATTTTCCCTGTGTGAACATCGTTTATACGATGTTCGGATAGATACGAAGTCGCGATTCATACGCCCCTCAAAGCACGCTGCAGATACGAAGTTCGTGTCTAAAGAGCTTGACATTTTGTGTGTGAACGGTTATTCGTGTTTAAACTGGATGGAGCGTGCGCTTTGTTTGATATGACCTGACCGTCATTGCGCAATGACACTCCAGCGCATTTTAAGAGCAGTAGTTAATCACGAAATAATTAACGATCGCACCGAAATATCTGTGTGGGAATTATGTCGTATGTAAAGCTGATTAGTTTAAAGCGCTTAAACTAATCAGCTTTAAAAAACATTACTTGTGTGTGAAAAGGCTGTAAGTATCAGTAGAGGGTTTAAACCGAAATTAATACAACAATACATGTCTTCTACGGGTTAAACGTCTATGATATGGGAAGACCTTTAAAAGACACTTTAAAAGGGAATATGACAATATTTCATATTGTATTTTCTTTTTTTTCTGTGATTATTAAGACACTTTGAAATGATTTATGAAAATAATGTTCGTATGATATATATAATCTGGGGAACCTACCAACAAATAAACACTATGTTTTATAAAAGCTTCTCGCTTCCTTTCATAATTTAGAGCTTACTTTGTCAACTATATTCTATATTTTAGAAACAATCGATATGAAATGGAATAAATTCGAATCAATCAATCAATCCGACGGTGTCTTGCTCAGAAGGTGACAGACAAATGTGAAGCTTTATGTTGTATTCTTCCGTTGTAGGTTTGTTAGACATGTTACGTGCATTCGTCACAGCTAAAATGGCCATTTGTTTGTTTCTGCATGCACATAATTGCAGTTCCTTCACAAAAGCAAGCGCAGTCCATCGATCTTGAAGACACTACAACTAAGCCACCCCAACTACAAGAGGAATGCAATATAGGTGATGACTTCACGACGCCACCTAAAATCAGACCGGACGTCTACGGTGTCCAGCGTTTAGGTAAGAGTATATTGCTCAACTCACTCCACTTCAGCTTAACAAGCGCGAACAAAAAAAATGTATGTCTGTTGCATTCTTCCGTTGAAGGTTTGTTAAACATATTACGTACATTTGTTCAAAGCTGAAATGCCCATTTGTTTTTTTTCTGTATGCTAAAAGAAGTTCCTTCAAGAAAGCAAGCGCAACCGCGACACCGAGTACAAGGACCGCTACTAAAGAGATGTGGTTGGTATGATGACTTCACCAGGCAACTTCACCTCGAAACTTAATGCTTTACTTTTGTACAAACCCAGTTATTATGAAATCAGAGGAAAAGCCTTGGAGCGGTTCGGGAACTACCACTACCTTCACAATAGGCAACAGGATATTTCTATTGCTAAAATGAAATATATCAGTTGTGTTGTTCCGTAAGATTCTATTTTGGGTCCGCTTTTATCTGGTTTATATCAACGATTTCTGTAAGTCTTCAGAGGTTTTATCTTTTATTCTTTATGCAGACGACTCAAATATTTTCTTGTCAATATTCATCATTATCCTACTAGGTCTGCCGGGCTTTTTTAATCTACCGAAACAAAAACTAAATCATTTGTTTCTTTAGGCTTAAAACTTTGGAATTCTCTTCAGATCCAGTTTAAATAGAGATAAACCCACATATTATACAGCCTTTTCACACACAGCTAAAATTCATCTTATCTAGAGCTGATTAGTTTAAATCTGTTTAACTCAACAGTTTTAAACAGCTTTAAAGAAAATTTTCCCTGTGTGAACATCGTTTATACGATGTTCGGATAGATACGAAGTCGCGATTCATACGCCCCTCAAAGCACGCTGCAGATACGAAGTTCGTGTCTAAAGAGCTTGACATTTTGTGTGTGAACGGTTATTCGTGTTTAAACTGGATGGAGCGTGCGCTTTGTTTGATATGACCTGACCGTCATTGCGCAATGACACTGCTGCGCATTTTAAGAGCAGTAGTTAATCACGAAATAATTAACGATCGCACCGAAATTTCTGTGTGGGAATTATGTCGTATGTAAAGCTGATTATTTTAAAGCGCTTAAACTAATCAGCTTTAAAAAACATTACTTGTGTGTGAAAAGGCTGTAAGTATCAGTAGAGGGTTTAAACCGAAATTAATACAACAATACATGTCTTCTACGGGTTAAACGTCTATGATATGGGAAGACCTTTAAAAGACACTTTAAAAGGGAATATGACAATATTTCATATTGTATTTTCTTTTTTTTCAGTGATTATTAAGACACTTTGAAATGATTTATGAAAATAATGTTCGTATGATATATATATAATCTGGGGAACCTACCAACAAATAAACACTATGTTTTATAAAAGCTTCTCGCTTCCTTTCATAATTTAGAGCTTACTTTGTCAACTATATTCTATATTTTAGAAACAATCGATATGAAATGGAATAAATTCGAATCAATCAATCAATCCGACGGTGTCTTGCTCAGAAGGTGACAGACAAATGTGAAGCTTTATGTTGTATTCTTCCGTTGTAGGTTTGTTAGACATGTTACGTGCATTCGTCACAGCTAAAATGGCCATTTGTTTGTTTCTGCATGCACATAATTGCAGTTCCTTCACAAAAGCAAGCGCAGTCCATCGATCTTGAAGACTCTACAACTAAGCCACCCCAACTACAAGAGGAATGCAATATAGGTGATGACTTCACGACGCCACCTAAAATCAGACCGGACGTCTACGGTGTCCAGCGTTTAGGTAAGAGTATATTGCTCCACTTCAGCTTAACAAGCGCGAACAAAAAAAAATGTATGTCTGTTGCATTCTTCCGTTGAAGGTTTGTTAAACATATTACGTACATTTGTTCAAAGCTGAAATGCCCATTTGTTTTTTTTCTGTATGCTAAAAGAAGTTCCTTCAAGAAAGCAAGCGCAACCGCGACACCGAGTACAAGGACCGCTACTAAAGAGATGTGGTTGGTATGATGACTTCACCAGGCAACTTCACCTCGAAACTTAATGCTTTACTTTTGTACAAACCCAGTTATTATGAAATCAGAGGAAAGGCCTTGGAGCGGTTCGGGAACTACCACTACCTTTACAATAGGCAACAGGATATTTCTATTGCTAAAATGAAATATATCAGTTGTGTTGTTCCGTAAGATTCTATTTTGGGTCCGCTTTTATCTGGTTTATATCAACGATTTCTGTAAGTCTTCGGAGGTTTTATCTTTTATTCTTTATGCAGACGACTCAAATATTTTCTTGTCAATATTCATCATTATCCTACTAGGTCTGCCGGGCTTTTTAATCTACCGAAACAAAAACTAAATCATTTGTATCTTTAGGCTTACAAATTTGGAATTCTCTTTCACATCCAGTTTAAATAGAGATAAACCCACATATAATACAGCCTTTTCACACACAGCTAAAATTCATCTTATCTAGAGCTGATTAGTTTAAAGCTGTTTAACTCAACAGTTTTAAACAGCTTTAGAGAAAATTTTCCCTGTGTGAACATCGTTTATACGATGTTCGGATAGATACGAAGTCGCGATTCATACGCCTCTCAAAGCAGACTGCAGATACGAAGTTCGTATCTAGAGAGCTTGACATTTTGTGTGTGAACGGTTATTCGTGTTTAAACTGGATGGAGCGTGCGCTTTGTTTGATATGACCTGACCTTACTGCGCATTTTAAGAGCAGTAGTTAATCACGAAATGATTAACGATCGCACCGGAATTTCTGTGTGTAAATGATGTCGTATGTAAAGCTGATTAGTTTAAAGCGCTTAAACTAATCAGCTTTAAAGAATTTTACTCGTCTGTGAAAAGGCTGTAAGTCTCAGTAAAGGGTTTAAACCGAAATGAATACAACAATACATGTCTTCTACGGGTTAAACGTCTAGGATATGGGAAGACCTCCCACGTCTCCCCTGTTTCACCCTCTCTCTCTCTCTCTCTCCCTCTCTCGCTACTTCTAATGTGTGTATTGTGTAGCTTTGTTTTGTTTTGTCTTCCCTGTCATGCCTTGTTTTGCCATTCTGTTTTTTCGTATATTTTGATTATTTAGACACTTTAAAAGGGAATATGACAATTTGGGGAACCTACCAAAAAAACCACTATGTTTTATAAAAGCTTTTCTCTTCATTTCATAATTTAGAACTTACTTTGTCAACTATATTCTATATTTTAGAAACAATCGATATGAAATGGAATAAATTCGAATCAATCAATCAATCCGACGGTGTCTTGCTCAGAAGGTGTCAGACAAATGTGAAGCTTTATGTTGTATTCTTCCGTTGTAGGTTTGTTAGACATGTTACGTGCATTCGTCACAGCTAAAATGGCCATTTGTTTGTTTCTGCATGCACATAATTGCAGTTCCTTCACAAAAGCAAGCGCAGTCCATCGATCTTGAAGACACTACAACTAAGTCACCCCAACTACAAGAGGAATGCAATTTAGGTGATGACTTCACGACGCCACCTAAAATCAGACCGGGCGTCTACGGTGTCCAGCGTTTAGGTAAGAGTATATTGCTCAACTCACTCCACTTCAGCTTAACAAGCACGAACAAAAAAAATGTATGTCTGTTGCATTCTTCCGTTGAAGGTTTGTTAAACATATTACGTACATTTGTTCAAAGCTGAAATGCCCAATTGTTTTTTTCTGTATGCTAAAAGGAGTTCCTTCAAGAAAGCAAGCGCAACCGCGACACCGAGTACAAGGACCGCTACTCAAGAGATGTGGTTGGTATGATGACTTCACCAGGCAACTTCACCTCGAAACTTAATGCTTTACTTTTGTACGAACCCAGTTATTATGAAATCAGAGGAAAAGCCTTGGAGCGGTTCGGGAACTACCACTACCTTCACAATAGGCAGCAGGATGTTTCTATTGCTAATATGAAATAAATCAGTTGTGTTGTTCCGTAAGATTCTATTTTGGGTCTGCTTTTATCTGGTTTATATCAACGATTTGTGTAAGTCTTCGGAGGTTTTATCTTTTATTCTTTATGCAGACGACTCAAATATTTTCTTGTCAATATTCATCATTATCCTACTAGGTCTGCCGGGCTTTTTAATCTACCGAAACAAAAACTAAATCATTTGTTTCTTTAGGCTTAAAACTTTGGAATTCTCTTCAGATCCAGTTTAAATAGAGATAAACCCACATATTATACAGCCTTTTCACACACAGCTAAAATTCATCTTATCTAGAGCTGATTAGTTTAAAGCTGTTTAACTCAACAGTTTTAAACAGCTTTAAAGAAAATTTTCCCTGTGTGAACATCGTTTATACGATGTTCGGATAGATACGAAGTCGCGATTCATACGCCCCTCAAAGCAGGCTGCAGATACGAAGTTCGTATCTAAAGAGCTTGACATTTTGTGTGTGAACGGTTATTCGTGTTTAAACTGGATGGAGCGTGCGCTTTGTTTGATATGACCTGACCGTCATTGCGCAATGACACTGCTGCGCATTTTAAGAGCAGTAGTTAATCACGAAATAATTAACGATCGCACCGAAATTTCTGTGTGGGAATTATGTCGTATGTAAAGCTGATTAGTTTAATGCGCTTAAACTAATCAGCTTTAAAAAACATTACTTGTGTGTGAAAAGGCTGTAAGTATCAGTAGAGGGTTTAAACCGAAGTTAATACAACAATACATGTCTTCTACGGGTTAAACGTCTAGGATATGGGAAGACCTCCCACGTCTCCCCTGTTTCACCCTCTCTCTCTCTCACCCTTTCTCGCTACTTCTAATGTGTGTATTGTGTAGCTTTGTTTTGTTTTGTCTTCCCTGTCATGTCTTGTTATGTCATTCTGTTTTTTCGTATATTTTGATTATTTAGACACTTTAAAAGGGAATATAACAATATTTCATATTGTATTTTCTTTGTTTTCTGTGATTATTAAGACACTTTGAAAGGATTTATGAAAATAATGTTCGTATGATATATATAATCTGGGGAACCTACCAAAAAAAAAACACTATGTTTTATAAAAGCTTCTCGCTTCCTTTCATAATTTAGAGCTTACTTTGTTAACTATATTCTATATTTTAGAAACAATCGATATGAAATGGAATAAATTCGAATCAATCAATCAATCCGACGGTGTCTTGCTCAGAAGGTGACAGACAAATGTGAAGCTTTATGTTGTATTCTTCCGTTGTAGGTTTTTTAGACATGTTACGTGCATTCGTCACAGCTAAAATGGCCATTTGTTTGTTTCTGCATGCACATAATTGCAGTTCCTTCACAAAAGCAAGCGCAGTCCATCGATCTTGAAGACACTACAACTAAGCCACCCCAACTACAAGAGGAATGCAATATAGGTGATGACTTCACGAGGCCACCTGAAATCAGACCTGGCGTCTACGGTGTCCAGCGTTTAGGTAAGAGTATATTGCTCAACTCACTCCACTTCAGCTTAACAAGCGCGAACAAAAAAAATGTATGTCTGTTGCATTCTTCCGTTGAAGGTTTGTTAAACATATTACGTACATTTGTTCAAAGCTGAAATGCCCATTTTTTTTTTTTCTGTATGCTAAAAGGAGTTCCTTCAAGAAAGCAAGCGCAACCGCGACACCGAGTACAAGGACCGCTACTAAAGAGATGTGGCTTGTATGATGATCTTACCAGGCAACTTTACCTCGAAACTCAAATTCGCCGACTACAAGTTAAAATCATCAACTATAAGCCAGGCACATGGACCTTAAGAGATGTGGAATTTTACTATACGGAGCCACCTAACATCAGACTGGGTGTCTTCGGTGTCACTTGTTCAGGCAAAAGTACATTGCTCAACTCACTCCACTTCAGCTTAACAGGTGCAAAAACAAAAAAAAATATATAATAATTTATAAATAAATTTCTGCTTGCGCCCAGTAAGAAAATGTAAATACTCACAGGAAGAATTGGAGTAGCTAGCCTATTGTCCTAAAGATGGACTGGTTGATATTGATAAGTCAGAATCATTCTTGTAGGTGGTAGAATCGCTGCCAGGCAACGGTAGATGGCTGGTTCAAATCCCGCTGGTTTGAAGACGTGTGCTGACTTTTTTTTATTACAAGATCGAATTACTGGGTGCGACCCGGTAATTCTTCTCAAAGTGATATTACTCACCTGGGAGCCTAATATAGCCTAATATTAAACATATAACATTACTTTAAAATGGTTTGGAAAGCTATAGCGAAGAGTTCTATGTCACACTTTCGGTGCCTTAGCATAGACGCCTTCCACAGACGTGTATTGGCACAACTTCATTTAGCTGACAGTTTTCCGATTGCCAAAGGATGCTGATTTGGCAATGGCCTCGTTGTAAATGTCTGTTAACTGGCAAGCGCTGTTCTCTGTTCTTCAATTTGCCAGAACTCGTCTGAGCAAGATGTCTGGAGTTATACACTGAAATTCTTGTATAGATTATTAATGTTGGATGTGTCGTAGAACTTTGTTTTCCTCCTAAAGTATATTACTAGTCGATCTACACAGTGATATTAGCACAGACGTCCCCCCTCCCCCTTTGCGTTTTCATTCATGGGAAATTCAACGTATGAAGGTACTAGAATGAGTACTTTGAATTCAATTGAAAAAATAATCAATTTTTAGAATAAAAATGCGTAGAGCCTGCTTTGATACCAAACTACATATAACATAGTTTATTCACTTACAACTAACCGATGACGCGTAGTCTTGACCTTTCAGTTGCATGTCATTTTACATTCTCTTAGATTAAAAACCGTGGAGGGAAAATAACAAACTTTGAGTGTCGAATTCAAACCCATTTCTTTGGCTTTAAGAGGCCCTCCAAAACAATTCCATTTGTCGTATTTTTCATGCTACAATTACTATAATATTGAATAGTATTCTCAATTCATGAAAAAAGGCTGTTTTATCATACAAACTTCTGCATATTTCCAATGTTAACATTTTCCTCTTTTACTGAAAGGCAGTTTACAATATCGAATGATAATAAAGGAAAAAATCCTACCTTTTGTCATATTCTTGGTGAATACAAATTTCATTACATATGTAAACAGAGACAAAATTTGTAGTTTTAGAAAGTTACTTAAACTTTTCATTGTTTAACTTATTCTGACAATGGAAGGAAATCCATCATCTAATGTCCATGTCTTTCTCTTTCAAAAGTGAGGAAATGTGTATCGAGGCATGGAGATCAATTTTTATCAATCTTACAAAGCTTTATTTATAATACTTAAACCCCAAGAATTTACTTAAATTAGGCTCCATCGATTATCAGCCCCAAATCCCATCCCTATTTCATATACACTGTCAAACAGTTCTGTCACATTTCACACACCTTTGAGTTCAAACGAAAATGCATGTTTGGAGGGTAAAGTTCTACCAAAAATTTGGTAAAATATTCCTAAAATTTATTGTATACCCAATCCTGTGAAATGTTTTTCACAAAAGGTTTGCATGTATGTAAATGCATCACTGGCTCTTTAAGAAATATTGCAATTTATTGCTAGCTCAGCCATTTCAGTTTTACTTTGCTCATTGCCCTCTTTATAATCATCGGCAAGATACCTGGACGGAAATCTATACCGAGGGACAAAACTTCGGGCTAGGAGAGGAGACTGTGTTCAGAGGCTTCATGAAATTGACGAATCACGTGACCACCGTTGATACTCGAGCCATCTCTGATTTCAGTGCACAAAGAGTAAATGACGTCATGGCTGAGATTAGTAAGTATATAACAAGCGGAATACAAAGCTCTTGTATGGTGAGTTCGTAGTAGGTATCAATATCTTCACATAGAAGGCCTACAATCCTTATTCATCCATAATAGGGCTCATTCGTTTCGCAAATGCACATTTAACAAGGTAATTTTCTCAGCTACAGAGATAAATCCCCCTTTTCTTTGAATAATAAAAATATTTTGGAGGTATGTTCATATGTCATTCATCTGGTGCCAAGTTGTTTTTAACCTTTGTTTGGAAGATTAAAAGTACTCTAGTCGGTTTATTATTAGATTACCAATGTGTTTGAGATACCAATCCATCGCATATTCCATCCTTCAAAAGTCCATGACAGAACAAATTACTCTTAATGAAACAATGGCAAACAGGCCAGCTCAGCATTATTGAAGACACATTACATCCCCAAAATTAAAGAAAATGTCGACAATAAAAATACAGTTTGCTATCATGGAAATATTTCATTTAGATTAGACCTGGCCACAATATATTCCGATGTATTGTACACTCCATGATTACATAATCGTTGTAACTGGAACATCAGTGTAGAGAGTAAGAAACGGGCTCTTTAAAGGCAATTGTTAAAATGTATATAGCTTAATCATTGTATGAGATAAACTCTCTTCATACGGGTTACTTTATTTGTCTTGACAGGTGGCAATAGGGGAATTGCTCCGAATAGGCGGCATAGGAGTGAGAAGATAGACTGCCCCATATTTGTCTTCAAGTACAGGTATTGCAGACCTACCTTAATAATACTAATAACAACAACAAAGATTGTGAAGATGATGATGATTATCATGATGGTAATATTAGTGATGATGATGATGGTGATGATGATGATGGTGATGATGATGACCTACAAACCGCCCTACGTGCGAAAATCTCAGCACGGAACAACTTGTTGCGCCGGTTGGCTGGCACATCATTTGGTGCATCAACATCCACCCTTTGCACAGGAGCACTAGCCCTGGTTTTCAGCGCTGTTGAATATGCTGCACAAGCATGGTGCAGGAGTACCCACACTAAAAAGCTGGACTGTGCACTAAGTGACACCATGCGGCTCATCATTGGATGTCTCCGCCCTACACCCACAGATCTTCTCCCAGTCTTTGCAGGAATTGCACCACCAAGGCTACTCCGAGAGAATCTGACAGACAAGCTGACAAAAACAAATCCCTTGGTGATGAAGATCACCCCCTACACAAAATAACGACAGAATCCCATGATCTAGGTCGCCAACGCCCTCGATCGAGTCGACCCTTCTCTCGATATGCAGCCTAATCCAAGAATTGTAAAAGAGCTGGGAAGGGTAAGAGCACTTTTTCGTTGGCGGGGGGGGGGAGGGGGGGGGGGTCCTGAAAATTGAAAAAATTTGGCCGACCGATATTTCATCCAGTTGGGGGGGGGGGGGTAAGGTCACTTTTTTTTTTAGCAACCCTTTAGCACTTTTTGTTTAAACTTTTTTTTTTATAATAATTTTTTAGGGGGGGTTCGTCCAAATTACACACATAAAACAAATTTGAGGGGGGTTCGACCCCCCCCCCCCTGCGTACGCGCCTGACTTGATACATGATACTACTACCTCATACGAAAGAAGAAGAAGAATGATGATGGTGATGGTGATGAACATGCTGATGAGTGATGATGATGCAGTGTTAGTGACTGTAAAGAAATCCCCGTTGTCTTTGATGTAAGTGATTTGTTGTAAGTACAAAGCTAAGAAGATCTACGATGTAAGAATTCGTTTCAAACTAGGGGCGCGTAGCAATGATGTGTTTCCCAAAAGACAATATCGTTCTTATTTTTGCTCATGCGCTGTGGTTGCTTCTGTGCTTTTGCATGATGATGTTATTCTCTTCTTCGTGTTTCTTATTCCTTCATATATCCAGCGTTGACACTGGAACGTTGCCTAGCATGAAATGCCTAAGCATCCTCGTTGACGAAACTAAGAAAAGATTTTGTAAGTATCATTACGAATATCTCCATTATGATTTACATAAATGTTAAATGATATCACGTTTAGAATTGAAACAATTTAATAACAATTAATAAGTTACAGACCAAAATTCGCACAACCACCGACCAACCAGATGAAATTGGGAGAAAAAAGAGCCATTTTTCAATTGAATAGTTGGCATCGGCCTTGAAAACTGCACCTGGCTTCAGCAACAAGGAATGGTGCTAGAACATTTTGTTGTGGTGGGGGGAGGGGGGCTAGGGGGCTTAATGGTTCTTACATACATTTTCACCATGTGCCTCGATATTTTCTAGGGGGTAGGGAACTCCCCCCCCCCCCCCCCGCCCATTCCCCGGCTCTCATCTAGAACCGCTACTCGTTTCGGCTTTCAGAGATGACGTTTTTCTTCTTCTACCACCAACAGCTTTCGAAAAATCAAGCCAAGTCAATTTCAATGGCCTTCTTCATCACCCTTTCAAATTTACAAAAAAAAAGAAGTCTAATTTCTACGGGAATTATAATAAGGTATTAAGATTGTCCCTTGAATTGACTTTTGGATTGTTGTTGCGATCATGTTCCTTTTCTTTTTAATTCTAAAGACGCGTATCCAATCATGGTTTTGACCTTCGGAGACAGCGTCGTCGATAAAGATCAGATCCTGTATGAAATCATCCACACAGGTATGCCTAGAAGCAATGTCTTCTTCATTGAAAACTACACGAAGGATAACCACGAGATGATCAAAGAAAGACACGTGGCACTGCTGGAGATACTGGAAGCCTGCATCCTACGAGCTGATGACAATATGACCTTCCTATGGAGCAAAGAACCTTGCTGGAAAAAAGTGATGAACGCAATAGTAAGATAAAATTGTAATGATTCGTAGTAATTTTGACAAAAGTGAAAACACGTAAAAGGCATTGTTAAGCTGCAAATAATTGGAAAAAAGGGAAGTAAATTCCCACTTCATGGTGTATCTCCGTTAATCCATGTAAAATGTGTAATTAAATCTTAACTCTAAATATATAAAGAAAACATATTTTTTAAAGAAGATGGAGTTTGTATTTGCCAATTTTCGCTCCATTCATATTTGTTTGTTTATTTGTCTCTGTGTTCTGTAATAAATGGTATTTGATTGTAGACAATTACTAAAATACCATAAATTATATAAACAATATATAGAATGTTATAATCATGAGGGAAAGAAACAATGATGATTCTGCTGTTCGGAGGCAGAAAGGCGTTAATTCATATTCTTTATAACACAGGCTTAGGGTCCCTCTGGCTCTGAACAAAGGGTTTATTCTAAGTTTCCTTTTCTACATGCAATCAGTTTTATTGAATCAGGAATTTGCTACTTCGGTAGTTTTACAGCTGTCACAGAAAGGTGTGTGTTACACAATATGTTAAAACTATCATATGAATCATGTACATTTATATACAACAGAAATGTTACGTACACCTGTAGGTATTTAATGCTTCAAAATACCAATGCATGTATGTTTCATGTTGGTCCCATTTGGTATCTGATCTTGAATGTGTTACTAAGTATGTTACCAAATGCATACTGGAGCCGGGTGATTTTATTTGAGAAGGGTACGCAAAAGAAGTTTTGTATTTTTAGGTTCTGAAATGATCAAAATGAGAAGTAGTTGATCAAATAGTTCTTGAAAAAACAAAAACAAACACAGAATAACAAAGCAAAGTGAAATGGTTATATATAGGAATACACCCATGTGTCATGACAGTTTGGTCTAAATTTCAAATATCTTTCTTGCAATATTTCAATATAAGAATGTACAGAGCGGTCTTTTTAAGCGAAATTGCTTAGTATAACATGCGCGATACCAATCCACATTGACGGAAAATAGAATTACTTATCTCAAGATTATGCGTTACCTGTACCTGGTCTCAATTTTCTATTTGATTTGAATACAATATGAAAATGATATATTGCTGTTATGCAATATCTGATATATCATTCAATGTAAGATGGTAGTTATGTTTTTATAATTACATTTGTACTTTACTCAAATATATACTTGATGTGTAACTAGTCAAGTCTATATCAAGTATATATTTTTAAGCAAGTAAAATTTTTATATCTATGCTTTATTTTTTAGTTCATATTATATCAGTATTCTATAATATGTATTATGTAACGTCGTAATTTGGTTTTTTTTTTATCCTTGCTCTCTATTGGGTAAAATTAATATGATTTAGCTCAGCATTTTTCATCCTTTAATGAAAGAAAAAAAAATCGCGTCATCCTAACCCCAATTCCATTACAGAAGATTCACTTTCCATCATCCTGGTACTCGTCAAGTATCATGTAAACTCGTGTATAAACAAAATATTGAAAAAACGCGGCCAAGCAAAGCGCGCGAGGCAAAAAGAATGAAACTTGTAGTATGGTTTAAACAAAAATATGTTGTGATAATATGATTTTAAATTAAATATATGTATGCTGGCACCTCGCGGCCGAAAATATGAATACAAAAAAAAAATCATATACGCGGTCACCTCGATACACGAATATGCGGACATTCGAGAATCTTGCTACCTAGAATCATTCTGATTTCTCGTGTGTTCCGAGCGACTGAAGAAAACGTGCATCATCAAAATGTTATTTCTATATAAAAAGTATACAAATATATATTTGGGCATCTTGCTGCTAGAAAGCGATAATATTCGGGCATCTAGCTGTCAAATAGATATTCCGGCACCTTAAGGCCTATAATATGGAGGTAGAGATGCACTTCATTGCTTGTAATTTTCTTTTTTAATAATTTCTACATGTGAACACAGCGAACGAGGACAATACATTTATTGTCTGTGAATATTGATGTGCATCCCCTCTTTCTTTTTTTCTGTCTTAATCCCCTTTTACCGATATTTTGTTCCTCCATATTTTTATTATTATGTATCCTTTGAGGGTAGTCATACTATCAAGCTTTGCTTACTTTGTCAACCCTCCTGTTTGATGTTTTCGATTAGTTACAGCCAGCTTTACTTTATTCTATATATATCATGTTGTCATGTGTAAATTTGCAATATTTGTTTGTTATATATTTGTAAAAGTGCAAAAGAAAAAGAAAATCCAACAGAAAAAGAAAAAAAAATCAAATCAAATCAAATCAAATCAAATCAAATGTTACATCCTCATTAAATAAATAGCGGTTTCTAGTATTTTGTTTTTTCACGAATTTGAAGTTTATTTCAATATTCTCTCGCGTCTTCCATAGTTTACAAGTGTCAAGTAGGATGAACAAGGCTGATTGACCTATTGGCCGCTAGGACGACAACATCATGGCGCCCAGGAACAGAGTATTAGGCGTGTTAAAAAAGTTTAAATGATATATTTTTCAAATCTGGCCTGATTTTCTTATTACGTTATTAGTAATATATATACATAATCCTATGATGGAGGACTCTATGCTTTTAGATTTCATGGAACATATATAACAACTTTTTATTCATATTCTCTCAATTGTTATTTCTGCTCATCTATTTGTCGTTTATGTCTAATGTTAAAGTTGTGCTCTAGAATAACTGTGCACATTTTTTCTCATTGAATAATAACACTAGTGCTGTTTACATTCATGAATATCAAAGAAATGTGCAAGGTAATAAGGAAAAATATCATGCTCACTAAGCAGGGGAATCACGGAATCAAGGGGAGAAGAAGTAAGGGGAAAGGGTGAGAGTGAGAGAACAAGAGAGAGAGAAAGAGGAACAAAAAGAAAGAGAAAGAAAATAGAAAAAAGGGACAGGGGTAAATGAAGGAAAGAACAAAAGATAGAGAAAAAAGAGAGAGAGAGAACAAAATATAAAGTAAGGGGAAAGGTATAAGAGAGGGAAAGAACAAAAGGAGAGGGGGGAGGGGGATAGGCAAAAGGATGAGAAAGGGCGTGAACAGGAAAGAGAGAGAGAAAGTATTTAATTAATAAGCTAAATGATGATGACGATGATGACGATGATGATGATAACGAGAAGAAGAAGACGAAAAAAGAGGAAGAGAAAGAAAAAGAAGCAGAAGATGGCATTAGTGTGTCGACCGTTCTGTACGACAAAGTGTATTAAACACCTGTCAATGGTAACTACCATGGAAACCTTGACCTTCATTGGCTTTTGAGCCCTGTTACCATGGTAGTTGCCATTAAAGGCAAAGTTACCACCAATGGTAAGTTTTATGCCAAGGGGCCCTGGCCACTATTGTATGTAGTATTGAGGTTTTACTTTATTTTTTTGATACACGTCTAACAGGTTGACAGGCAGCATAATCTGCATTTTAATTATTTTCTCTCTATCAATTTTGACTTATATAACGCTAGGTTATCTAGCTCGTTCATACAGTTAAATATGTTCAATGTCATGTATGGTTTAACTTTCAAGCGAGTCACCCTATCATTAATGGTCCATGTATAGGTAACAGTCTGTACTTGTTTTTAACTGTATAATCATTGTCTTCCATACATCATTAGATGTTTCTCTTTCCATTTCTCTTCCTCTTCCTCTGCCTCTTCAAATTTCCCTGCCATCCCTTCTCTTTCTTTCTCTATATTTTTCATAGCTGTTCCTTTGCCTTTGCCTTTGTCTCCTTCTGTTTTTCATATAATGGTTTTTCTTTCTACCAGCAGGGCCTTTGCTATAAACAGGCGAAGGTCCTACCACTTGCAGACTTGTACTTATTTATAGCCGTCACAAATCAACAAGCCTCACTATTTTGGGGACTTTATACCCCTTTAATGTAGTCATTTATTGCTTTTACGGTTCATGATATCATAAAATAATTCTGCTTTCGTGGTAAATTATATCTTAAAGACTTGTTCATGTGTATTTTCTTGTCAATATGCTTATGAAACGAAGATATGTATCATGTAATGTTATATTTGCTTTTAAGTGGAATAAACTGAACTAAAGTGAACCGAACTATATAATTTCAAGTCATAATACTCTTAAATCATTATGGATTGGAAATGCAAATATCAATTTAAATTACGCGACATTATAAATGATTTTAGAACGGTTGGAGGAAGAGGAAATGAAATTATAAAATCACGTATTAAAACATGTATGCCTATTATTATTAGTCAACTATCTGGCATCATAGTTTATACACAGTTCCTCTCTGTACATTTAGGTATCCAGGGGAACAACAGTAGCTTATCCAGGATTGCCATGAATGGGGAGGGGGAATGGAATCCTCCCCACCCCCTCCCCCGAAAAATAAACTCTCGGTGATTAGTTTTCTTACCTACCTTAGCTGTTCCAGCTATTCAAGGCTATATTTAAGATAATTATATAGGAAAATAAAACAAGTTAAAACCATGTAAAAGAAAATAAATGCCGAAAAAAAAATCATATAAAATGATTCACGTAAACAAAAAACATTTCGAATATTTAAATATGTCATTGGATGTGTGGGGGTGTACTTGTGTTTTGTGTAATTCTTTTTCGGGTTAGTGAGCACTATTTTGTTTTGGCATTCGAAAATTTGAAAAATTGCACCCCCCCCCCCTTTGGGCGCCAAGGTGTGGGGGGGGGGGGCATCTCAAAAAAAGGTAAAATTAACATGAAAAATGTAAATATACACCTTTTTTCCAGGGGGGCCGGCCCCCCGGCCACACCCCCCCCCCCGGATCCGCCACTGGTAGTAGTCGCTAATTGTTGTATATTACATAACTGATACTTGGCAATGTACATTAAAGGGATAGTCCACCCCAGGATTTTCTTTAGCTGACGATATAGACCTAATAATACCATGAAGAATGATACAAGTCTCATTAAAATCCATGATCACATAACGAAGATATATCGACTTTTTTATCGAAAATCAGCCGCCCCCCAAATGCAAATGCGTTACATGGGCATGAAACGATTGTGACGTATGTTGCGAGCTGCCTTCTTATTTCGGAGACATTCACTTTCGCTTTCACTTTCATTCATGATTCGTCGTGTCAGTGCGATAACAGTGTACCGCGAGCGAAAGTGAATGTCTGCGAAATAAGAAGGCAGCTCGCAACATACGTCACAATTTCGATACTATCGGTTATTTTTTGGCGATCTTTTTTTGCCCATGTAACGCATTTGCATTTGGGGGGCGGCTGATTTTCGATAAAAAAGTCGATATATCTTCGTTATGTGATCATGGATTTTAATGAGACTTGTATCATTCTTCATGGTATTATTAGGTCTATATCGTGGACTTTCCCTTTAAACAATGATATAAAATAGCACGTACGTGTGTATATATATATGCACTAATTTTACAATGCACACACCTTTTTCAGCCGAAGGAATGTTCAATGTGTGGGGGGGGGGGGGCATCTAAAAAAAAAGAGGTAAAATTAACATGAAAAATGTAAATATACACCTTTTTTCCAGGGGGGCCGCACCCCCCCCCCCCCGGATCCGCCACTGGTAGTAGTCGTTGTTGTATATTACATCATTGATACTTGGCAATGTAGATTAAACAATGATATAAAATAGCACGTACGTGTGTATATATATATATGCACTAATTTTACAATGCACACACCTTTTTCAGCCGAAGGAATGTTCAATGTGTGGGGGGGGGGGGGGGGCATCTCAAAAAAAAAAGGTAAAATTAACATGAAAAATGTAAATATACACCTTTTTTCCAGGGGGGGCCGCACCCCCCCCCCCCCCCCCCCCGGATCCGCCACTGGTAGTAGTCGTTGTTGTATATTACATCATTGATACTTGGCAATGTAGATTAAACAATGATATAAAATAGCACGTACGTGTGTATATATATATATATGCACTAATTTTACAATGCACACACCTTTTTCAGCCGAAGGAATGTTCACTTAAAGGTACTATGTCCCATTTGCAGGTAAAATAAATTAAAAGGTTTAATTCCAACGGCATTTGGAAGATATTACTAATTTAGAACTGATTTTCAGACCATTGTACCGAATGGACTTACGTATTATGCTGCGCAAAGATTCAATCAGTTTAATTTTGACCATTACAAGAAGTGGGTTATTGATGTAGACAAATGTTCGTTTACCCTTTACAGCTCATTGTATGTATTTTACTACCAAAGAAGAAAAAAGCCAGTCAGTCACAATAGTGTGTGACAGTGAAGTCTAGCAAGTGAATGGGTTTCCTTCGCTAATTTGAATATTAGGACACTGCTAATGTTTCAATTTCACAGACAGGACATACGTGGCATATTCATAATTCTTGCACAGTTCTACAGAATTCGATGTTGGCTGCAAAAGGGACATAGTATCTTTAATGTTCCTCGCTTTTATTTTATTTTCCCAACATTTCTTTAAAGAAAATCGAAAAGCTTCACAATGATTTGGACTTTAGATCATAAATCAATTTATGGCAGGCATTTATTGTATTTTTGATGTGTATACAAATGTTTGACAC
Source organism: Strongylocentrotus droebachiensis (assembly GCA_035222895.1). Lineage (NCBI taxonomy): Eukaryota > Metazoa > Echinodermata > Echinoidea > Camarodonta > Strongylocentrotidae > Strongylocentrotus > Strongylocentrotus droebachiensis. Next base: position 28,079 of record JAVYIG010003696.1, read on the forward strand.
AACGGTTTAGTACCGTGGCATGACAAACACTTAAAACCATGTTTTCAATCATTTAGTAGAATCTGTTTCAAAAGGTGATAAAATAAAACGAAACTCAGACAATAGTCATGGATAACAGTGGTAAGGGGAGCTAGACACTATGGTACATTTAATATCCTGTTATGTTTCGTGGTAAACAGAGTGTCTATCGAACTAATGCAAACAACTTCCCATGGCTATAGAAGTTTTAAAGGGAATGTTTACCCTGATAATAAGTTGGATTTGATATAGGCAGAAGAAGGGAAAAACAGACTTCATGAATGTCGATCTTAGTGACTTTGTTAAGGAATAAATCTTGTTCATAAAAAGGCTTTGTATCATTTGCAATTCATTTGACATTTTTGTAATGGCCATTTTAAGTTCCCCCAACTTTAACCCCCGTCTGGGTTTTTCTTTTCAGAACCTAACAAACTATTTTTAAAATGACTATTATCATTGCGAGTATTTTTTCTATTCTGCGTGTATCCACTATTTTGGTAGAGGTATTCATAAATTTGCAGTAATAATATCATATCTCATTCTAGGGCTTGTCTCGTCGTCTACTCTTCACTTATTTTCCTTACTTCACCAGTGTTATTATAACTGTTGATCTGTTGCCTCACTCTACATTTCAGACATGGTTTTATTTTGATGAAATGCATGTATGTATTTAAATGTACAATGGTGTCTTCTTTACAAGCCATATTGAATCTACATCTGATTCCTTTATTTTTTTTCAAACGCTGCATTTTTCATCAGAATAACAAAATGTCCGAAACGTAGAGTGAGGCAACAGATCGAACAGTTAGAATAACACTGGTGAAGTGAGGGAAATAGGTGAAGAGGAGACAACGAGACAAGCACTTAAAACGTGTGCATTGTTATGGGACATCGTCTGCTTATACTAATTCGGTCTCTTGAGTGTCGTCACAAATCCCGGCAGTGTGCGGAGAGCATCTTTAACTGCGAAAGTTGGGCTGTATTTTACCCTTTTAAAATTGATAATAATCGTTTCTTTTAATGTTTCCTAACGGGAAATTTCGATAACTTTGTTCGATTTAATCTTCCCTTATGCAACAATACAAATCAAACCAATATTTAAAATCAATGAATGTCTACTTTAAAAAAAGGTTACGCTCAGTGACCTTAGTTTGCATAGTCTTTTGATCTGTTATTTTCACAACACTTAGCGGGGATATAGCAAAGCACGCGTCTTGTTCCTGCCAATCGTAGGACTCTTTTTGTCTCTATAATCAAATCAAATTTATCCTCTTTGGAAACGATACTACTTCTAAATCGTGTACTGTAGAAAAGATTGCAACTCTGTTTGTCACGTAATGGCGATAATTAATGTAAAGAATATTCTTATCGGAATCTTTGGATTAATACTTTGGGGGTTTGTTGCCAACGGTGAGTACTATTATGTTAACTATATAGAAGGTTGAGATATTTGCTCTTTAGAGAACTGGACTAATCCATGTTTTACTCTCTGATTGCAGGCCTTCATCTCTATCCCCACCCCCTCTATCTCCCCCACTCCTTCCCACCCCTCCCTCGGCTTTCTCTTTCTCTCCCCTTTTTCTCCCCTCCCTCCGCCCCCCCCCCCCTGTCTCTCTCTCTCTCTGCCCCTGTCAATGTTCATGATTATTTTGTTTTAACTGACGCTATAAGATTAGTTACATCCTAAAAAGTTCTTTATGGTCGTTCTTGTACGATTTTACCCCTCAATGATATTTACTATTTGATTGATTGATTTATATTTTTTTTTCCTTATTTATCTGATTCATTTCCTGTTTAATTACACCACTATAGTTCATTAACTGTTGCCCTTGAGGACCCTGTATATAGACAATGCAAGAAAGTTCTCAAAAAATTAATATTAATAAAAATATACAAACAAAATGTACAGGATAATGAGAACTATAAACAACAAGTAAAAACACACACTGTCAAGTAAGGCAAGTAAGTTACATACCGCATGACTTACTTAAAAGAGTTCAGAGATAGACAAATAGAGGGTGGGAACCTTATCAAGAAAATAATGTATACAAGGGGTAACTGAGGAATTGGCGATTTGAAGAGTATGGAGATAAATAAAAAGCAAGAGAGACACGAGAAAAAGAGATAGAGGGATCTAGACGAGTAAATCACACAAATTTTCCCAAACCAATCTGTTAAAGTATATATTCATTGATTTTAAAAACTAATTATATTTTTATTATTGCAAAGTTGAAACTTTGATTCGACAAGGTTATTAAAATTCAATGCTTGGAAACATTCGAAGTAATGATTATTATAAATTACAAAACGCTTTAATACAGCCCCGGCATAGCACCTGAAGAGCTTTCCGAACGCTGCTGAGATGTGTGAGATCACAGTATGGACATGACTTGCACAAGCAGACGATGTCCCATGACATCTCACACATTTTTAGTGCTTGTTTTGTAAAGGTAATAATTTAAAAAGCAGTCAGAAGAAACTACAAAAATATTATGATATACTGCGTAAATGGTTTGAAATAAATAGTATGGAAATAAATGCAAAGAAAACTAAAGTGATGGTCTTTGGAACGAAACATAAAACTAAGAACCAAATTTTGAAAATCTGTCATGGACGAGACTATCTTGACAATGTTACCGAGATCAAATATTTAGGCGTAACCCTTGACCAAAGTCTAAGTTGGACACCACACATATTGAATGTGACTAATAAGATTAATCGGGCTATCGCATGCACTAGAAGGATTAAGAGTTATTTGAACAAAATCCTACTGAAACATCTTTATTACTCCCTCATTCTTTCACATATAGATTACTGTTCAGTTGTTTGGGGCAAGTGCAAAAAGGAGGATTTACTCAAATAACAGAGGACGCAGAACAGATATGCAAGATTAGTCCTTAATGCAGACTATCTAACCCCAAAAGACATCCTTTTAAGCACTCTTCAATGGCAAAGTGTTGAAAATAGAATCAACTACCACTACTGCATTTTCGTCTACAAAATACTCAATAATCTAGCCCCTTATTATTTAGAACATTTTGCTTGTAAACGTCCAGTTTACTATGTTACTCGTCATTCTACCTTAAATCCCTTATTTATCCCGAAACCCAAGACTGAATTTAAAAAACGATATTTTTCTTTCATCGCTCCGAGCATCTATAACAATCTACCGACTCATATTCGCACGGCAACTTCACAAATGTTCAAAAAACAAATTAAATCACTCCCTCCACTGGTACCTAATGTTATATCATGACTTATTACAGTTAATTTTGTTTGTTTTGTTTGTTTGTAGTTGTGTAGTCTGTAGTAGTTTTATTTCTTACCTTTTACCATTTTGATTTTATGTCTGTTAATTATGGCATGTGTATTTGTATTTGTATTTTGTATTGTATCAATACTATCTTAAATGTTTAATATTTCAGGCCTTATGTTAATTTTGATCTAGTTTTTAAGTTGTTTTAGTTCTGTTATGGTATGTTGTTTATATAATGTCTTTGTTTTATACAATGTATTCTATTTTTTGTAAATCTTTGTATGTACAGGGCTCTTTTGTAAAGCAGGCCTCTGGCACTGAAAAGACTACCCTGTTTTTAAATAAAACTGAATAAATAAATAATCTTCTCTTGAGTTCTTTAAACCCAGCGCATGGTTTTATTTTGATGACAAATGCAGCGATACAAAAATAAAGGAATCTGTCGCTTGTAAACTAAATAAGACGCCATTGTATATTCAGCTGCACACACCGGGGTATGTTCGGCGTTTCAAGAGGGAACAAATGCCGTCCTTAATATCATTCCGGGGGGTTTTCAATTTGAAAGTCTGGTTTCTTTGATTGTTAATTAACCCCTATCCTGTGTATTTACAAGCAAAGGATTTTAGTTATCAAAATCGGGTCATATCCCCTTTTGAATGGTTTGACATGCCATTACATTTATATACACTAAACTCATTATAATTTGAGAAATAATAGCTTTGCAATTATGTTCATTCTCTATGGGATGTCGTCTGCTTGGGCAGTGTTGGTCCATATAGTGACGTCATTAAAAACATCGTTTTTTTTTCCGACGAATCTCTCGTATATCTCAGCTGCTATGGAGGTGGTTGTATTTGTATTTTTATAAATCACCCGATATGTAGTTGACCTAAAAACCTGTCCGATGGCCATCTGTTAGCTTACCAGTTTCTAGTGATACATTAATTGACATATTTGTGATCTTCTTTGAATTTCACCTTTAAGAATTTTCACTACTTTCTGTCAGATGAACAATAGACATATATTTCTGGTTATACGTCCTTATTGAACTAATTTAAGTCTAGACCCCCGTTATTGCTCTCGCCAACCATCTTAATTTAAATTTTTACCACTATGAATCTATCATGCTCTTGAGATTTCAATATTTCTCACTACTTTGCAATATCCAGGTTCTCTACTGAACTAATCATTCGCCCTCACATATGATTTTGTTGTCCCTTCCTCTTTTCACGCTAAACTTAGAAAATGAATCATTTTCATTGTTCCAAAGACTTATATTGCCCCTGTAGTAGTGCTTTAACTAAAACATATGAACCATGATATCGAATGAGGGTTTTTTAATATTATTTTCAGATACAGAGAACGGTCTCTTACCAATCGTCATCGTGCTCATTGTAATTACGACCTTTGGACTGGCTTGGTTTATCAACAACACAGAAAAGACTGGAAAGAGTAAGGACAAAATAATATTGTTCTATCTTTTTATAATTCTTTTTTTTGGGGGGGAGAGGGGGCTACACTGTAAAAAAGAAGTTGGGCAGATCTTACTGGGTAAATCGAAGTTGGGCAAATTTTGTCCGATAATTGGGTTATTTGGTCCCAACCGTTTACTTTTTGAACTTACCCTATTAAAGGTTAAAAACAATCTGTTGGGTAGATGTTACTTGGAAAATCGATGTTGGGCAAATGCTGTCCAATAATTGAGTTGTTTCCTACCGACCATGTAGTAACCGATGAAATAATTGGGTAGTGCCATTGGGAAATTAGAGTTGGGCCATTTTTGTCCAACATTTTGGTTATTCTCTCCCAACCATTTACTACATGTATTTACCCAATTAAATGTTTAAAATAAGTTGGGCAGATTTAACTGGGCAAACGTAAGTCAGACAACATGATTATCCAACTATAGGGTTATGTTCTTTTATTAGAGGTGTCGTGGTCGAGTGGATATGTCACATTACTATGGTCTACAAGGTCCGCGGTTCGAGTCCCGCCGAGGCACTACACACCTTTTGCATATAATATTTTATACAACTTATTTGCCACTAACTAGTGTGTAACTTATGCTACACAATTATGGTGAGAATTGGGTGACTTTCTGATTGGGTAATATTTTGTTGTTTAAAAGTTGGGTATTTTATTTTTATCCAACACTGGGTAAATCATGCAAATCTTCAATTTACCAATCAGTCGGTTGGACACATAATCGCCCTCATGTTGGGTAAAAATTTGGCATTTTTTTGCCCAATATACATGTATGTTAGAGTGTAGTAGAAGGAAGAGGCAATAGAAAAGAAAAAAATATCTTTATCGTGAACATATAAATATAATTTGCCGTAGGTTTAGAAGCTATTTGTATCGTAGAAAATGTTCTTTTATTGGTTTCCTTCTAGAACGTATAAGAACACTTATACTAGTATGCGTATACACTCAGTATTACACGTGTAAGTTGATGTATGTCCTTAAACTCCTTTTTTGTCTCTCTTTTTCTTATTGAATTTCCGTGGAACCTTTTAATCCGACAGCAGGGGTGTCGATTTGTGTCCGTGGTTGGGGAATGATAGGTGCCAACATATTTTCGGCAATGGATCAAAGCAACCAAGAGGTAGAAGCTTGTGGCACGTTTCACCCCTCCCTTCCAAGTTATTAACTTTTTCAAGTCACCCATATTGCTCCGATTGTCTCATTTTCGCTCGCGTGAACATTGCCAGCACAAACCACTGACCTCTACCTCCTGAACGGATCATCGCCCATTCCCATTCATTATACGTTACGTACTAAAAGGCTGTATTGTCTGATCGTTCATGAATATTCATGTTTTTGCTAAACTCGGCAAAATGTTTGCTTTTACTAAATGGAAAAATTACGGTGGGGGGTTGGATGAAATGGACATAATGAAATAGGCAGAAGTGATCTATGATAATTCATGCTTTTTATGTTTCGTGTGCTCGACCTATAATCTTCAAATCGCTTGGTAAACTGAGTCCAAAGTTAGACTTGTTTCATATGTGTATTATAGGCAATGACGAGCTTGCAACCTATTTTGAAAAATTACGGTGGGTGAACTTTCAAAAGTCAACAAGACATGAGGGCTCCAATGAAAGAGCTAGTGATAACGTACGTCGGGGTGGATGTGCTTTTCGTTTAAACAAAAAATGAATTTTTAACGATTTAAAAAAAAAAACGTCCATAGGCTAACATGTTAGGCTGCTGACTCTGACCCTGCTCTGACGATAGGGGGCGTTGTGAAATGAGACTAAACGGAGCCATATGCTCAATAAACATAACATTTCAGAGAATATGGGACCCATGACTATCCTCTCAAGCGCGTAGCCATGATTTAAGTTTAGGGGGGCGGTAGCGAGCACGAGAAGCGCGCTACCTAGGGGGGGGGGGGGGGGGAGGTGCAGGGAGAGGGAGTTCCCGGGGGAAGCTTTGATGTTTCATTAAATTATAAGAGAAAGAAGACGATTCGTTGTACCGTTCTCGACTCCTGATCCTCGTTTGAATCAAGTTCCCCTTCCTCCGCGCGTAGCGCGAAAGCTCTGACGTTTCATTAAATTATTAAAGAAATAAAACGATTCGTTGTACCATTCTCGACTCTTAATCCTTGCCCGAATTCAGTTCCCCCCCCCCTCGACGTTTTATTAAATTATTAGAGAAAGAAGACGATTCGTTGTAGCGTTCTCGACTCTTAAACCTTGACGGTCTAAATCCTTTTGACGTTTCATTAAATTATTAAAGAAAGAAGACGATTCGTTGTACCGTTCTCGACTCTTAATCCTTGTCTAAATCCTTTTGACGTTTCATTAAATCATTAGAGAAAGAAGACGATTCATTGTACCGTTCTCGACTCTTAATCCTTGTTTGAATGAAGTTCCCCTTCTTCCTTGCGTAGCGCGGAAGCTCTAACGTTTCATTAAATTATTAAAGAAAGAAGACGATTCGTTGTACCATTCTTGACTCTTAATCCTTGTCTTAATTCAATTCCCCTACCCCCCCCCCTCCCTCCCGCGCAAAGTGCGGAAGCTTTGACGTTTCATTAAATTATTAGACAAAGAAGACGATTCGTCCCCCCCCCCCCCACCCCCTCGGGATCGACACCCATGTCCGACAGTGTTTTGCTCAGAAGGTGTTATAAACAAAAATGTAAAGATTTATGATGCATTCTTCCGTTAAAGGCTTGTTACACATGTAACATGCATTTTTTAAAGCTGAAATGCCTATTTTATTTTTTCTGCATCCCCAAAATTCCTTCACGAAATCAAGCGCAACCCATCGATATTGAAGACCATGAAACTCAAATTCGCCAACTACGAGAGAAAATCCTCAAATATCGGCCAGGCGAATGGACTTTAAGAGATGTGAGTGATGAATTCGAGAGGCCACCTAAGATCAGACTGGGTGTCTTCGGTGTCCAGAGTTCAGGCAAGAGTACATTGCTCAACTCACTCCACTTCAGCTTAACAGGTGCAAAATAAAAATAATGTAATAATTTGTAAAGAAATTTCTGCTTGCGCCCAGTAAGAAAATGTAATTACTCCCATGAAGCATTGAATTAGCTAGCCTATTTACCTAATGGTGGACAGATAGATATTAATAAGTCAGAATTAGGAGAGTTCAGGTATTTTTTTTCTAGTTCATCATTCCTGTGCCATGGACCAGTAATGGCCAGTTGTTAGAGCCGCTGCCAGGCAACGATAGATAGCTTGTTCAAATCCCGCCGGTTTCAAGACTTGTAACTTGTTTTTATTTACAAGATCGAGCACGCGATCTCTATTTTTACTGGTCGCAACCAGAAATTTCTTTACAAACTGAAATTACTCAGAGGGAAGCTTAATATAGCCAAATAATGTATAATTAATATAGTCAATTATATTAGAATGGTTTCGAACCGAACTCTTGATAAAGCATGTTTCAATCACTTACAACTTAGCTATGGTCACAACACCAAAAAGTAGCATGCTCGGCGGCCGGGCGGCTAATTTTTTTTTCCCAAACAGGTTTGCCAATGCTAATATTTCCGGTCATCTGATTGGCTGATATGTTACGTCATTAGCAATGACGTAATCGTTAGGGTGAGTGATAGCGTTACAGAAATCATGCAGGATCACTTTTCATCAAACCATCGTTGGCTCAATCGGTAAGGTCAGCATAATACAATCATAGAGCGCGTTTATCTAGGCTTGCCACTAGATATGTACATATCGTACCCCACTATCATACCCCACTATACGATCGTGATTTGCGGGATGTCGCGTTTATCTACTCTTCACGATTCAAAATAAAGGCCTTGTGTCTGCCCAGCTGTTTTGACCCGGGAAGCAGACAGTTTCTCGGAGGTCAAATTCACACACATGCTTGTACACAACACCTGTGTGGTCCTATTTGTATGTGAGGTACAAAACAGCTTTGCGTTTATCGATCTCTCAGAAACGTGATTCTGGCTGTATGTCACATACAAAACGCACCTTTTTGCGTCTTTTGATATGCCCATATCTAAAGACGTTTGAAAAAGGCTTTGCGTTTATCTACTTCTAAATTTGCCTGAAAGACGTTTGAGAAACCTGATTCTAGCCAAAAATTTGCTAGATAAACGCAACCATAGAGTCATGGGTTCAAGTCACAGTTTAATCCGTATTTTTGCCTTTATAACTAGTGAGGCAAAGCAATAAAAAATCAAAGTCTAATTGTTTGTGACCTCTTTACAAGCTGCTTATGACGTATCAGCCATTGAGAAGAACGGAAATATAAGAGATTGCAAACCTGTTTGGGAATAAAAATTTCGCGGCCGGGCGGCGGAGTTTTTACCCAATTTCGCCTTGGCACCTCTTGTTGTTAGGGCATCACTCGGTCGCCGCTAAAGTTTTAGCGCGGAGTTCAAATTCGACGGCGCCTGCTCATTTTTGACTCGCCGCCCAACATACGCTCGGTACCCTGGCGGTCGCCGCGCGGGCACCGACCTAATTGAGCGTTCGCCGTCGAGCGATTGAGGTCAAAAATCCAAGCCGCTAGGTGATAGGCAGCCGAGCGGTCGCCGCCCGGTCGCCGCTTCGAGATCAGTCGGTCACTGGGCGGCGAGTTCAAAATTGGTCGGCAGTCTTTGACCTAGCGGCTTAGATGTTTGACTTAAATCGCTCGACGGCGAACGCTCGAGTAGTTCGGTGCCCTGCCGATCACCGGCCGGCCGCCGGGCAATTTTTTTTTAATCGACAGGTGGCCGTTGGGAGACCGCTCGCGAATCAGTGGATCATCAGTCGGTCACTGTCGAGACGCCGCTCGGTGAAGCTCCCCGATTTCGCCCATTTTTGACCTCAAATCGACCGGCAACCCACGGGAAATTGACAGGGCATCGCTCGGGCACCGAGCATTTTTTGGGCGGCGAGTGAAAATTGAGCAGGCGCCGCCGAATTTTAACCGGGCGATTCCTTTAAAACAAGCGGTGCCCTGGCGAAATTGGCTAAAAAGTCGCCGCCCGGCCGCCGAAGAGGCTCCTTTTCGGAGTTGTGATTATAGCTTAAATTCCAGCGGCGACCGAGCAGGCTACAAATCGATCGGTCGCCGCTCTGAGTTGTGACCATAGCTTAAACGACATTGTCTTGACCTTTCACGCGCATGTCCTTTTAAATTCTCTTGAATTCCCCTCAACAATGAGGGAAGAAAAAATCAAACCAATTCTTCGGATCAAAGAGCCCCTTCCAACCAATTTAATTTGTCGAATTCGCTAGGCCACAAGTACTTTATATTGAATAGTATTCCAATTTTAATTTAAAAAATGTTGTTTTATATCATACAAACATACATATGCATTTTTCCAATGTAAACATTTCCCCTTTTACTGTATTAAATGCAGTCTACATTTCGAATACAATCGTGAAAAAATCCTTACTTTTTGTTATTGCCTTTGGCGAATAAAAATATCATTAAATATGTCAACAAGAGACAAAATGTTTAGTTATAGACAGTTACTTGAACTTTTCATTTTTTAACTTCTTTTGGCAATGGAAGAAAATCCATCACCTAATGTTTATGTCTTTATTTCTTTCTCAAAAGTGAGGAAATGTATCGAACCATGAAGATCATTTTTTATCAATTTCTTACGAAACGTCATTTCCAATACTGAAACCTCAAGCATTTACTTAAAGGTCGGGTGACATCAAAATATAAGAGACAGTGGTATGTAATGGACTTAAATCTGACAAGAGCAGAATAGATTTCCAGGCAGCTATTGTACAGCACAATCCAGACATCATATTTGGCTGCGAATCAAAGCTTGATGAAGGAATTCCCACATACTCAATCTTCCCAGATAGCTACTAAGTCTATAGGAAAGACCGCAATTATTTTGGTGGAGGGGTGTTTTTTGCTGTAAAGATGGACATTCCCCAGTCGTAAAAAAATAGGAAAAAAATAGGGGAAAAACAGGGAAAAAATAGTCCCGAAAATATTTTTTTTTTCTATTTTTTCCCTATTTTTTTAAAAGGAAAAAATAGGGAAAAAATAGTTTTGGTAATAGGAAAAAAATAGGTTTGAAACAATTTTTTCTATTTTTTTCCTATTTTTTTCCTATTTTTTTCCTATTTTTTTCAGACCTGAAAATAGGAAATAAATAGGGAAAAAATAGTGTAGAAAAAAGTGAAGAAAATAGTAAAAAAATAGTGATAACTAGGTGCTTAGTGAACAGTGAAAAGTAGTGAGGAAATAGGAAAAAAATAGGAAAAAAATAGTAAGAAAATAGGAAAAAAATAGTAAGAAAATAGGGAAAAATAGTAAGAAAATAGGAAAAAAATAGTAAGGAAATAGGAAAAAAACAGTAAGAAAATAGGAAAAAAATAGTAAGGAAATAGGAAAAAAATAGTAAGAAAATAGGAAAAAAATAGTAAGAAAATAGGGGAAAATAGTGAGAAAATAGGAAAAAAATAGTAAGGAAATAGGGGGGGGGAATCACTCATCCTTTACTTTCATGGATTTCTCAAGCACTACCATCTCACACATCCAGTCAACGACTCTGTACATTCAACTAAATCATACAGTGCAAACTTGATATAAAGAGATCAGTTATACCTGAAATGACAAGGTAATTTACCAGCTTTTGGGGGTTAAGATTTCTTGGTTGCACATGACCTCATTGTCAAAAGTTTCCACTGTAGAATAGTCACCCTACTCCTACAGCTCTTTTCTCTGCATCGATGCACCTACTCAGTTTGCCAAATTCACTTCATCCTTTCAGTCCAATCCATTCAGTAGAACATTTAAAATAGTCAATGGGTATATGGAAAATGTTATACAGTCCACTCCTATTATAACAAACATGGATACACCAAGATTTTATTATCAGGCAATTCTCATCAGTCCCAATTTTAAACAAACCAATGTGTTCAGTAACTTGAGTATAACATGATTTCATTTTAACAAGGAAATTGGCTTGGTCCCGAGCACCTCGTTATAATGGCAGTGGACTGTAACACACAAAAAGAATAAAAGGGAATGTGTCAAATAAAATACATGTACTTTATTTTCGAGAGGTGAACACAATGACATGAGTTTAGTATAGTATGTGTGTTCATATAAGCAAATAAATAAAAGAACTTAACTGATATTTACAATCTTTGGTTAAGTACTGTAGTGTACATGTTGTAGTAATAGAGTTGTTCATGGTTTGCTATGATTATACACTAAAAAAAAAAAAGACCAATGCGACTGCGTCTCCTATATGCCTCCGCCTTAAAAAAAATATCATCCACCTAGAATGTAGCTTTCTATTTTTGTTCAAATAAAGTATTCAGGTGAGTTTCAGGACTATTACTGAGCCGATGCGGATATATGCTAGGCGATCACAAGCTCTCTCCCTCACTAGTAACCAAATAAAGCAGTATTCTGGACATGAGAGTGTTGTTTTCTGTCTCTTTTATTACAATTTAATATTACAAAGTGCTCTTAATAATGTAATAACATTTTCAAACCTCAAGAAAATCATGACAAATAATATTTTTTTCTCGTTATTTACAAAGATAACAAAATAAAATAAATCTTAAAACAAATTTTTCAACAATGCATGCATGCTTTATAGTACAGTTGACATGTTACATAATTTTCTCAATCTCAATTGAACTGTCAAAATCTTAATACAATCATCATAATCTAGAAACACTTACTACAAAATCAATGACATGTCATGTCATTGAGATATATATAAACAAGAAAATGAAAGACTTACATGCTACTATTTTCAAATAGTTTTACAAAGTATACCATCATTACCATGTATCATAAGTAATGGTCTTATGGTCCTTTATCTTCACAATATGCAGGCACTCATTGTGTACACATACATGTTGTACTTGCCTATGAATCTCAATGATTAGACATAAGAATTACATAATAAAATGGAAACAAATACTAATGTAAAGGATACAGATGTTGGTCTTGCTGTTCACAGGCATCTAATCAAATGGTGGTTGTACGTTACATGTACATTGTAGCTTGATTAGTTTCAATGGATCTGTAAAGATATAAATGAAATGTGAGTTAGGGGTTAGAATAATCATGCATTGGTACATTTATGAACATGCAATTAATACTTAGTACAAGTATTTATGTATTTCATAATGAAAAATTCAAAGGCACAGAACATGTGTGTACAAAAGTATGATAGCAAAAAAGATGCCAGGCTGACGACGAACGGATGGTGAAACAACGGAGTCATCAAAGAGCTGTCAAGGTGCATGAAATGTAAACCACTCAGGTAGGCAATTAATTAGAGTTATTTTATTCTTAGATATATCGGGTGAACATACATAAAATAAAACATAAAACACAGAAAAGAAAATAGTAAAGGAACAATTTTTTGAAGAAAAAAATAAAAAGGAAAGAGAAAAATAATGTAGATCTAGGTAGAACTTGTGCCACCTGCAAATTATTGTTCTAGCATAATGATGAGGTAAACTACTCTAATATTTTGATGTCAGATCTTAACTAACAAACATGAAATAAATGTACCCAAACAAATTATCAACAATAGATTTAGATTTCTACTTAGTAAGGACATACCTCGCAGACACACTCTCGGACTTGGAAGACTTGCTCTTCTTAATCTTGCGTGGACCGTGGTGCTTTAGCAGGTTGTGTTTTCCGATTCCTAGAAAAATACTTTGAGATACAATTTAGCCAAAAACCACATCAAAACATTATATCATGCAAGGCAATATAATTGACAGACGTAGTAATGGTAAAAAATCTGAAATTTCTACGTGGATTTATTGTAATCACGTTTGTTTACATTCACTCATTCACTATACAGACACTACACTGCACTTGGGGATTCACTTCACTCAGCACTACATGGGAATATTGATCCGTAAAATAACATTCTATAAGCCTACTATGTCTATGAAGTAGCATTATATTCAACAACAGACACACTAAAAATATATATATCATAATATAATTAAGTTTCAGAAATAAACGTACCTTTTCAGCTGTTTTCTGGTGCCAGTTCCGCTCGTCGATCCCCCAGTCATTTTGACCAGCAGAAAAATATATTTTTTCACTATTTTTCATATATTTTTTCACTATTTCTTGATTTCTTGATGTAGTTTTTGGCTATTTTCTTAAAAAATAGTCAAAAAACTACACTATTTTTTGTATATTTTTTCCATTTTCCCCAACGAGGTGGCTATTTTTTGACTAGTTTCATTAAAAAATAGTGGAAAAATAAAATATTTTTTAGCTATTTCTATTTTTTCACTATTTTCCCCAATTGTTTCTCTTTTTTATGCACTATTTTTAAACTATTTTTTCTTCTTTTAGATGTTTTGACTATTTTCCTGCTATTTTTTGCACTTATCATAACATGTGAACCTATTTTTGTACTATTTTTTTGTCTTTTAAAAGTTAATCACTATTTTACTGCTATTTTTTACACTTAACATGTTAACATATTTTTTCGTTTTTAAAAGTTAATCACTATTTTCTTGCTATTTTTTGCACTTACATGTTAACGTATTTTTTCGCTTTCAAATGTAATCACTATTTTCCTGCTATTTTTTGCACTTAACATGTTAACGTATTTTTTCGTTTTCAAAATGTAATCACTATTTTCCTGCTATTTTTTGCACTTAAAGCAGAACAAATGTATTTTATACTATTTTTTGGTCTTCAAATTTATTTCTGATATCAAAACAACTTGTAGCTCAGTTAGTGAAGTATCTGGACATGTTTCACAGGCGGTGGAGAAGAACATATTTGTTACAAATGTCTGAGCCTTTCTGTAAGACAAGGCTCTCGGTCCTTATTTTTTTAGAGAACAGGGAGCCGTTTTTTTCCAGGACCAGAAACCATTCCCAAAATTAATGAAAATATGTATTCTTGTCAATTATTGTCAATTATTATCTTTTATTTGCTCATTGGTCTATCAGTATACAATAAAGTAAACACTGCACAGCAGTGGTAGCACAGTACTCTCTGCCAAGGCATCGTTATACATAAAAATGAGCAAGAACTTAGAATAGAGATATAAGAACCTTTACAAAAAAAAATCATGGCCACTATAATATAAGCGACTATGAATACAGCCAGCCCTAGTCATCCTTAAATGTAATAATATGAATTTTCAAAATATCAATTAATGTACATTATGCAAGCACCAATTCACAATGTTTACTAAAAATGTGAGTATATACAACATTGAATCATTAATAATTATGTGACATCACTAACATGGAAAACATATGATAATCACATAACTTTTCTTTCACCAGGCTAAAAGGTAATAGAAAACTCTCTTAACATTACTCTCATTTTTGTTTTAAAATAACATGCCAGTTGACATTTATTGTGTAAAAAAAGAAGGGCAGTCTGCCAAAAAGTGATGGAACGGTAGAAGAGGCTGCAGTGTCAACACTCAACAGAATTACAGAAGCAGAACTATTGACGAGCCTTCACTATGCTGCTAGCAATTTGAAATAAAGTTACCTAACAAATTCATAACAGTGACTGTTGAGAGTATATATGCTTCACGGCAAACGTCCCTCCAGACTGAATACGTTTAATCCTTTTCAAATATAGTGGTGAAAGTGTGCAACAAATGCATCATTTAACTCGACATCCATCCACACGCATACCTGATATATTCAATATATTGATGACACAGGTTTCTTATCTCTTTCTTTACCAATGAAATATTAGGATTACTTGCACCAGTAAAATGATCAGTAGAAGGACTGTATTGCTAAGGGCAAATTTGGAAATAAAAGCATGGTAGTATGCTGTTTTGCAAACACAATGATTGTTTATACAAAATACCTCATTAGAAAATTCTGTAAAACATTTCAAAAAGTAATCAATGCGACCATAATCAATCCTAACATTGTACCTAAAACCAACGGTGTAACTGTTTCTTTTGATACCTAGCCTGTACTTCCAGGAGGTGATTAGTACGCCATTTAATTTCAATCTCAAAACGTATACCGTTTTATCTCACGGCCATGAATATTTGGCAGATTCACATCATAATTTGAAAGCTTTAAACTACCAACAACAAAAATAGTAAAATACCATTCCAAATGGAATTATTAATCTGGAAGGATCTGTACTCTGATGCATTCCAGAACTATTTTAGTGATACGTTTATCAACTTTGTCAATCGATTTCAATTAACATGCCTCTTTATAGTTTCATTCATCATACATGATACATGACAACTGTTGCTTCATCCACCTTCTCATCACTATCAACATCCATTGCATCAGATATATGCAGATTGCTGCATAAAACTCTTTGACAGTTTCAAGGTAGGTGCGTAGTCCATGCATAGCAGTAGCTGCTGGATTTTTCTCTTCAATGTTGATGGCTTCTGCGTGCGAGCAAGAGCTTTTAACATCCATCTGTTTTGTACGCTGCTATGAATGCATCTTGTCTTGGAATCCTCATAGAGCGCGTGAAAGATGTCATCAATGCCCCCCCCCCCACCCCCCCCTCGTCAAGGATTGCTGCTTTTCAAAGGCGTTGGGATGGATGACGGCATACCAGGGCTGGCCGTTAACCTGAATTTGGATAAAAGAGTAAAATTAAAATCAGTAAAATACAGCAAAAGCAATATCCTAGTCAGAATGAATTTACTTTTGGATTAAAATCAAAGAGGATTTTGACCAGTGTGTTCCATGCATGTCGCGTTCTACTGCGATTGTGTAGTTAAAACAAGAGTACACATGCTCGATGTATGTCAATCTAACTATCGTAGCTGTACCCTGGACATATTACCAACAAATGAAAGAAGGAATTTTGAAAGTAATTCTTTAAGGAATTCTTTCCTGGTTTTTTTGGACCGTGTTATTTATTATTGCTTTTTCATAACTAATCTTAAATCAAGCAAACCATCATTTTAAAACCATGCCAAATTTTAGCTTTAATAGCTAGCTAACAGCTCAGGTGAATGAGACAAAATGCAATATGGCTAGGCAGTATTATTTTGAATTAAGAAAATCATGTTTAGTAAACCAGCAGTAGCTACTGCTGGTAGCACAATCACTCATCAGCATCACAATGACTGCGCCAAATAGAAATTATATTTTTGACTAGGATTAGGAAAAATGTTTCAATTTATGCTTTAAAAGGCTCCCGCTGACTATTGTTGACTATCTAAGACTAATGAATTATTATTTTAGATAATTTCATTGCCCCTAACAGTAACATCTATCTTATATCTTAGGCTTACGTCTTATTAATATTAATATAATAATCAATTCAAGTTTTTTTTCTTAACCAGATTTTTAGAATTTTGTATTGATTCCAAAACAATACTAATAATTCTTAAAAATACAGGCCTTTTTCATCTTGACATGATTCAATATATTTTCAATACATACATTGTACGATTGATGAAACAAAAATGAAATCAGATGAAACAAAAATGAAATCAGAGGAAACAAAAATGAAATCGCAATCCTAACATCAAATTACACACATGGGACTGAGTCTTGGGTACAAACAAACTCACCTTCAGTACTGCACGGTTTCTCCGCTCTTTTGCTTTGGATTTCATCCATTCTTCTTCATTTTTCTGTGTTTTCCTGGGGATATTTGATATATCAGCAGCTCATTTAAGTCTTTCATCCATGATGAAAACGCCAGAAAATTAGGTATTTCGAGACGCGAATAGTACAGACGAATCTGGGGAATCTGGGTGGATATCGTGCTCGTTGAGCCCATATAGTCATAGAGCGCGCCAGCTAGGCTAGCGCTCGCACACATGCATATAATATAGGCGATTTGCATGCTATGCGCGCGCGCAATACAAAGATTGTACGTTGAATTTGAACGCAAAGATCTAAAAAATCTACAGATTAATCATTTGATTAGTTGCAGCTAAAAAAAAAATCTGTCGCTCATTGTGTTTGAAAAAAATTAAATCGTTATAAAACCTGAAAAAATACCGGCATTTTTTCTTCGAAAATATAATAAACAAATACTTATCTGTGGTTTTATGTAAGTGTTGATGAACAACGCATGCGCAGTATTACCATAAAATAACAGTACAGCGGGAAGTTCGATTAATGAGTTACGATATCCTCATCAAATCATCCGAAAGTCATTGAGATATAGGCCTATATATAGGTCTAGTTTTCCCCAAGAGAAGCGATTGAGTATGTGATCATGTGATTAATGTCTTCCAGTAATGCAGTAATGATATTCCCGTGAACCGATCGCGAGCAAGCAAGAAACCAGCCAGATACAGCGATGATAAGTTGAACTTTGAAGGTGAGTAGCTATATAGTGCATGCCGAGTGCATGATTCTGAGACGACCGTTGGTTGGCCGTTACGCCTGACTGAGTATTTTAAATTCTAGAATCTAGGTAGTAGGTTAAAAGTTGTTAGATGTGTAATCCATGGGTACAGGTTCTGAAAATAACCTAGGGATGATATTTACTTCGAAATTGGGTGAGAAATAGTGAGATATTGACTTAATAAAGATCGGCAAATTTTACTGCATTTCATTCCGAAAAAACAAGGGTCCATGCAGATGCAGAAGGCAGAAATCCCAATTTTTTATTTTACTTTTTAAAGTTAATTTTTATCAAATTTGTAATAGATACACCAGTTTACGGTTGTATCAGTGCGCATGCGCAGACATGGGCGCCATTTTAAATGGCGAGTAAACAAAGCCAATGACCTAGACAGTAGGGGAGCTGGTCCTAGAAAAAATAGTAGAATGCAGGATCGTCCTCATAAACGCAGACAAAATGTGTCCTGAAAAATAAGGGTTGTCTGCATTTTCGAGGACGTTTTTTTTTTCATCGGCGCTCTGGGGGTTTAATGTTACTGAACGGCCTGCTGGCGATGCCAAAAATGGATTCCCAGGGTGAAAATAACCCTAGTTCACCGTCTACTTTTATGGGTTGTCCGTCTTCCCAAAGATTGCTCATAATGTGAAGGTCTGTACAAAGTCAATGTAAAATGCATCAAGAAAATCATTGCAGAATCTGTTTTTTGCCAAAAATATGAAATGTCTGCGAAAATGCAGATGGTCCTTATTTTTGAGGACGCATCGGTCCGTGTTTATGAAGACGATCCTTATTCTCGGACCAGCGCCCCTACTGCTAGAGGTCATTTGGTTTGTGCGTAAATTAAGATTGCGCCCATGCAAATTATGATGTGAGCGCCCAGCGCAGCGCGCAGGCAGTGATGTTATCATAATTTGCATGGGCGCAATCTTAATTACGCACAAACCACTGACCTCTAGAGGTCATTGGATTTGTTTACTCGTCAATTAAAATGGCGCACATGCACAACCGTAAACTGGTGTATTAAAATGTTTTTTTTTTATATCATTGAAAGGTCTATGTTATAATCGTATCACTCAGTTAACTTATAAAAAAAAGTTATATCAATAAAAATAATCATCAATTATCAGTCTGACTTTTACAGTTTTACTTTTAGTTTTTACTAAAACTTTTAAACTTTTTTAATTACAGTTTTACTTAGATCCAACCTCTAGACCGTCTAGTCTAAAGGACCTGTACTGTTACTAATTACTAAGCCTATAGATTTCTAATACTAGATAGAGTCTACATGTAGTAGCTAGTAGACTATCCCGTCTGTATTTTGTAAAATAATTTAAATCATATAATTTTTTTTTCCCTCTAGAATATGCATGCACCCGTCGTGTTCACACAGTCAAACTGGATAAGGTGAAGAGCTAGTATAGAGGTTGGTCTTCAGCATCGAAGTTCGGACGGTGGCCGGAGGATGAGGATCGATGGATGGGAGGCGTACGATGAGGCTAACAAGACGTGGTAGCTTGGCCTACTCTGTTGTCATGCTTGAAAGGACCTGTAAGTTATAGATTTGTATGCCTCTGCCTACCAAAGGTGGGTGCCGGAGCTGAGGCAATAATGGCCCAAATTCACAAAGGATGTTCTAATTTAACCCATGGTTTAAACCCTCATTTACATAACCATGGTTTAAAATTATCGCAAATTAAGCGCAGACTTGCGTGCGTCTAATAAATGGACCTCCGACTGTGTCACGCTTATTTTGGGCTAAATTTAGACCATGTGTCATGTAACTATTCCATGGGTTAAAATCAAACCTCCTTGTGTTTATTTGTGAATTATTCGGGCCATTTTGTTTCGTGTTGCTGCATGCATGTCTGTCCGTCCGTCGTGTTTTCATTGTTGCGATAAATTAAGAAGCAATTGACGGATCAAATTCAAACCTGGCTCATCTATGTATTTATATCATGGAAGTAACGATGATCTGATTAGATTTGAGGTCACAAGGTCATTGTACACATTAGAATGGAATGGTTCTTGCAATAACTTTTTAACCATTTGACAGATCAATTTAAATCTTGGTTCATGTTTGCGTGTGCAAGTGACGATCTAATTAGATTTTGTGTTCAAGAGGTCTGGTCAAAGGTCACAGAGGTCATTTTTTAAAGTTCTCATTCTTTCATAAAATTTCAGTTTCACTTCTCAAATTCAAACTTGACACATATACTAAAGTAAAAAACATCTAATTCCATGTAACTAAATATCACAAAAATATATCAATGATAAGTAAAACATAATACCAAATGATTTTATTATATTTTTATATCATTGATATGTCGTATCAGTTATCACATTCATCTTAAAGATCTCTAGTATCCCGTTCATGCATGCCTTTTTTCCAGGATATATTTTCTAAAATGATTTAAATCATTTACATTTTTGTTTTCTTTTCTAGAATATGCACTCATCGTGTTCAGTCACACTGGATAATGGGAAGAGGGTGGTTTTGAGCAGCGAAGTTCGGCAGGTGGCAGGAGGATGAAGATCGATGAATGGGAGGCCTACGATGAGGCTAACAAGAAGTGGTACTCTGTTGCCTTGCTTGAAAGGACCTGTAAGTTGTACACTTTTTAATGTTAAATAATCGCCTTTGTTGAAAATAAAACTCTTCTCCAGATTAAATGGAGACTTTAACTTAGTTTGCATGTCATCTATTAAAGTCTTTAATATTACTCTGTTACCTGTCAAGATCGACTTATGTGAAATCCTATACTTTTCAAAAAGCTCTTCTTTTATGGCTTTTTTATGGGCAGCATCCAGAGAACTTTCCTATCATTCTATTTCTGAGCATCGTGTTGTTTGAGCCAACAGTAACATGTCATGCTGCTCTTGGCAATTCTGATAAGCATCACTAATAATTCTTAATATTTTTGTTCTGTTTATGTTTATATCTTTCAGCAATTCATTGCGAGAAGATCGAAGGGGGCCGGACACAAATCAGCTGAATTTTGGCAGGCTCTGAGAGTAAAGATGGAGGGAATCAAATATAAGGCTAAAAACATGTTAATCTTCTTCAGAATACACAAAGTAGATTACGACCAAACTTGGCAGGAGTCATCCCTTAAAACTAAGTAAGGGGATCTTAATTTGTTCAAGTGGGGGGGGGGGGGGGGTGCACCAGGGGGGCCCAGAAAAACAAAAAAGCCAAATCAACATTGTCTTCTTGAAAAAGCATAATTGTGTGTGAACAGTATCTCAATTTACTGAACAAAATTACAAAAGTGCCCAGCTTGCATGCTCAGGTAAGCACAAGACCCACAGGTCTCTAGTCTTACTTTTTTGCTTTTCATCTTTAAGTGTTTGTGTATTGGAGGGGGGGGGGGTAAAGTATAGTGTCCATCAATGTTATTTATTGTTTTTTGTTTATCAACTGCCAAACAATAGCTGCCTTCTGCATCAGTGTGTTAAAGGCCCACTGCACTACTTGTAGCTACTTGCGCCCTCTATATAACAAACAATGCCTACTCGGTGACCATTGGTCCCCCATGATCCTCTTTTTCTTATGTTAACTGAGAGCTGAGTTGATGAGATAACCACCTGTCCAGTGACCTTGCAGGGTAGTCTAATCCCTCCTGTAAACTATGGCAGATAAGCTTTAATAGGTGTACTTTTCATATATTTTATTATATTCAGGGCAAATATTAACCTTGCCTTTCAGTAGCCATATTACTTGTATAGTGATGCATCGATATATGCACAATATTGGATTTTTTGTTGTTGTATGTGCCAAACAGGTTGGTGGAATGTCATGTTTGGTATTTATGATACATTTTTATGTATATTTATTTAATTTAACAGAAACCTATCTATCACATACAGTCAACTCTCGGCTGCCTAAGTCGAATTTGCATAAGATGAATGCAGGCCTAAGTCGAAGGTGTTATGTTAGTCTTTTCTTTTTATTTTCCATGGTTTTGACCTTGCATTAGTCAGATCTGGACACTTTTAACGTAAAAAGAATATTTGTATACCACTGTTTTTAGAATTCTTACCCAAGATTCCAGCATTAGTACTAATTAGTACCAGTGGTGACTGATTTCATAACCCACTGATTGAGCCCATGAAAATTATACAAATATCTATGCGCCCAATACTTTGTGGTCTAATAATTATTTTCCTGGCTGTATATTGTATATTATATACACTGTATTACTGTAACTATTATTTGCCGAAGATAAACCGTTTCTTTTTTTATATGAACTATGTGCTACAATTCCCTTGCCTTTCAGTTTATTAGAATGCACATTTTTTTTTCTACATTTCTTTTTTTATTTTTGTATAAAATTATATATATTTTTTTTAAAAATATTTTTTATATCTAGTATAAAATAATATCTCGACATCAGCCAAATTTTCAGGCATCTTCTTGTGTAGGGTCCATGCTTTTTCCATGATCAGCTGTACAAATTCATTGATGTATAATACCATTAAACTGTATATATTTTAATAATTTCTTTCAATTCTTGTTTTTTCTATAAATTCCACTAATCTGAAATGTGTGTGTATTGTCAGCTCTTTTTTTGGGTTGATGTGATTGTGAGAGGGTTAAAGATGATGATATAGAGGGTGTATTGTGATGGTGACTGCAGTGTGCCACAACTGTTACAAGACATTTGAAAAATATGTACATATTTTGTTTATTTCTATTTTTCAGCTATTTTAAGCGGATCCCATAACATCTAAGCTGGATATATTTTTAAGATATTTTTTTTCTATTTCCCATATATTTCTTCCTATTTTCTTGCTAATTTTTGGGGTAACAAAATAGTGAGAAAATATATTTTTCATATATTTTTATACGGGTTTAGACTTTTATTTCGTATATTTTCTGTATATTTTACTATTTCTTCGCTTTTTTTGAAGCGTTCCAAAACATATAGGCTAAAAATATATTTTTTTGCTATTTTTTTGCTATTTTTAATCTATTTCTGTACTATTTTCCATCTATTTTTTTAGAGAGAAGAAATAGTGAGAAAATATATTTTTCATATATTTTTTCTACAGTTTTCGACAAATTTATTTCATATATTTTCTGTATATTTTTCTATTTTTACGCTATTTTTAAAGCGTTCCAAAACTGTGGCCTAAAAATATATTTTTTTGCTATTTTTCTTCTATTTTCAATCTATTTCTGGACTATTTTCAATCTATTTCTGGACTATTTTCCATCTATTTTTGGGGAGAAGAAATAGTGAGAAAATATATTTTCTTGGTCTATTTTTCATATATTTTTTATATAGTTTTAGACTATTTTATTTCGACTGGGGTCGTCCGTCATTCGACAACAAACTTGTTTCTCTACGAGTGGGACTAGTAATATTTTGAAAATTTGTCGGGCTCATTTTCTTGGGAAGAATCACTAAAATGGGATAAGGAGGCATCGGAGTATGAGGAGTCACTATCTCTTGATGAAATTTCATCGCTAGAATAATTGCTGGAAGACATTTTGGTGTGATTTGGAGACGTTTGATGAACGGAAATCAGCAAAAGTCCGATGCGCACATCAGTGCGCCAGTGGGGGAAAAAAAAAACGGGTAATTTTCAAATTACGTCCGGGTACTTGCGTACTGTCCTCTACGTTGAAACTTTACTCACACATAGAACGGGAATATCTCGATCGAATGCTTTTTTTTCTTTTAATAAAGGAGATTTTTTTTGTTGAAATTTCTATGTGTACATTTTCTTTTTACACATGGTTTATGTATGGTTATCTTTGAGTGCACTAGTCACTACTATAGTTTTGTAAATAAAATCAAGAATATTAATAAAGGAACAAAATTGAAATTTCGTACATTTTCTTTTTACACATTGTTTATTTATGGTTATCTTTGAGCTCACTATTCAATATGTGACCCCACAGCTAAAAACCACCAATAAGTCGCAAAATGAACAACAGAGATAATGGCAGGAGAAGCGGGCTTTTTTAATAGGATGCCAGTCATAAACAATGAAAATATGCAAGTTTAGAAAATAGACAAAAAATAGTTTACAAATTTGTATCATGTCATAAAAAAGGTAAGTGCAAAAAATAGGAAGAAAATAGTACTCGCAAATAGGTAAAAAGAAGTCTGAAAAAGATAAAGGTGAAAAAATAGGAAAAAATTGTCTGAAAAAGATTAAGGTGAAAAAATAGGGAAAAAATAGTCTGAAAAAGATTAAGATGAAAAAAATAGGGAAAAAATAGTCCTATTTTTTTCATATTTTTTTTGGAGAAAATAGGAAAAAAATAGTCTGAAAAAGATGAAGGTGAAAAAATAGGGAAAAAATAGTTTGGTACTCGAAAATAGGAAAAAATAAAACTATTTTTTTCCTATTTTCTTTAAAAAAAATAGGAATAAAATAGTCCACAAAAGTTGAAGGTGAAAAAAATGGAGAAAAATTAGTTTGTGCTTGAAAATAGGAAAAAAATAGGACTATTTTTTTCCTGTTTTCTTATAGGAAATAGGAAAAAAATAGTCTGAAAAAAATATAGGTGAAAAAAATAGGGAAAAAATAGTTTGTACTTGAAAATAGGAAAAAAATAGCCCTATTTTTTTCCTATTTTCTTGAAGGAAATAGGGAAAAAATAGTCTGCATTTCCAGAAAATAGGGAAAAAATAGGGAAAAAATAGGGAAAAAATATATTTTCGCAACACACAAAACTACTAGGGTTGTGTTAGTAATGCGACCTGAATTTGATTGCACCTCTGAGGTAACCTTGGCTTCCATTGACTTTGCAAAAAATGGATCACTGTATGTGGGCAGCTTCTACAGACCCCCTGGTGCTAACAGTGAAGTAATTGACGAACTGCAAAGTAGCATCAATGCCATCATGCAAAAGCACATGAAACTGCCTACCCTCCTTCTGGCTGGAGATTTCAACCTTCCCGACATCAACTGGAATGATCTCACCACGTCCGATCCTAGAACGCAAGCTGTTCATTAACACTTCCTGAACTTCATAAATGGATACAGCCTCACCCAATTGAGCAAGGAGCCTACAATACCATCCTCTAGAAATGTCCTGGACCTCATCCTTACAACTATACCAGCAATTGTGCGCAATACACAAACAACACCAGGGATTAGTGATCACCATATTGTCCTTTTGACATTGATATGCGTCCTTAACTACAGAGGAAACAATTTACCAGTATGACAAAGCAAATAAACAAGACAAAAAGGCACGATGTTCTCAAATGACTGCATCGTACATGGAAAGAAAACCAGATGAGTTTACAGTAGAGGAGAACTGGCTCTTTTTCAAGAATTCCATGCTCTCAATCATGACCCACATTCCTCACCGGAACTCAAAGTACAAGGTCAGCCATACATACATTACCAAGAGGATCACCAGGGAGATGGACAAGAGGGATATGCTGTACAAGAAAGCAATTCGGACAAGGTCATCACATGACTGGGATACGTACAAGACGAAAAGAAACTCTGCCCAGAGAATGAAAGAACTAGCCCACAGTGAATATCTGAATGATGTGGTGGGGGAAGCCTTATGTCTGCCCCTAAGAAATTCTGGAGATACGTCAAGGCCCAGAGGAGAAAATCTGCTGGTATTCCAACACTCAAGGTTGAAGGTAAAATGTACTCAACCAATGAAGATAAAGCAAACGCCCTGAATACTCAGTTTTCCTCAGTCTTTACTCACGACAATAACACATCGGTACTACCTGACAAGGGCCACTCACCGTACGAGCCAATTGAGAACCTTCTCGTCAGCAGCCCAGGTGTTAACAAACAACTAAATGGACTCAAGATTAACAAGGCTAGTGGTCCTGATGAGCTACCTGCCATAATGTTGAGGGATTATGCAGACGAGATCACACCTCTTCTTACCCACCTATACCAACAGTCGTAGGATAATGGAGTCCTACCAAAGGATTGGATGAGAGCTAAAGTGGCAAGCATCTACAAATCAGGAGACAAAAGTGACCCATCTAACTACAGACAAAAAAAGGGGAAAAAAAGAAGAAAAAAAAAGAAAAAAAAAAAAAGAAAAAAGAACGCACGCTGGAGAGAAACCCTTTCAAGTGCAAATATTGTGAGAAGATATTCAACTCATCTGGTAACTTAACCAAACATATGATAACTCTGGATATAACTGTGTATTTAACTGTTACTTGATTTAAAAAGACGTTATCATGCACTGCTTTTTATGGTCTCCATTGTGTTAATAGATGCCAGGAAAACATCACTTACGGGGTTCAAATAAACACCCCCAAAAAAATCGGCTCGCCGCTTCGCGGCTCGTGGACGATGCTCCGCATCGTCATTATTTTGGTCAACCCCCCCTTAGCAAAAAGCTAGATCCGCCCCTGAGTCATCCCCCCCCAGGTGTACAAACCTGTCTACGCCACTGTCTACGGGGTCCCTCAGGGATCGGTCCTCGATCCGGCCTTGTTTCTTGTGTACATCAATGACATATGTGAAGACGTATCATCATCAAGAAGACTCTTTGCTGATGACTGTATCGTTACCGCAGTATCCACACAAGAGATGACCACATAGCCTTACAGCAGGATTTTTTTCACACTGGCAGAATGGGCAGACCTTTGGGATATGTCATTCAATGTGAAGAAATGTGCCCACATGTGCATCTCTTTGAAGCAGCATCCCTTGACCTTTGACTTTAACATCAATGGGAAAGCAGTTCCCAAAGCTACTTCCTATAAGTACCTCGGAGTCACAGTGGCAAACAATCTGTGCTTGAACACCCATGCACAGAAGATCCGAGCGAAAGCTGCAAGAACTCTTGGAGTTGTACGTCGAGCCCTTGGAAAATGTGAGCAGAAAGTCAAGGGCATTGCATACAAGCAGCTTGTACGGATCCAGTTGGAATATGCCTCATGTGCATGGAATCCACACACCCAAAAGGAGATCAAACTCATAGAGAGCATACAGAGACAAGCTGCCAGATTCTTCCTTCATGACTATATAAGAGAATCTAGTGTCACCACCATGCTGTCATCTCTTGGCTTGGGGAGCGGCAGTACGCGCCATACAGACTATGGCGCCGCCCCTGCCCCTGAAGATGTTGTAACGAGGGACACACCTGCACCACCTGCACACTGCACCCTGCACATTGTATATAGTGCACGGAGAACAACCACCATCACTTCACCAACAGCACATCACCAACAGCACGCAACACAGCACAGCCCTCTCCAGGACAGCGTTCACTCTTTTGGGAGAGTAATTCTTCAAGATTCAAGTAGCTTCACCAGAGCTGACCACCTGTTTACAATAGACCATACAATAACAACATAGGAGTTGCTATGTCAGACGTGATGTAGCATCACCAGGAAAAGAAAGGTAATGTGGAGGTATTGTATGAAAGAATGCAATTCTTTTGTGAGCATGTGCTGAGGTGGGGGAAGTTATATACCACTGTCTCTTGTTAGCTCACTAATGATTGATAGATGATTTCACAAGATGAATGAGATTTGAAGCATTTTTTTTAAGGGTGCAGCTTAGCAGGTCTGAGAAAATTAATTTAAAAAGTATTTGAAAATCTATGAAATACATTTAGTTGTACATTTTAGTTGTATGCAGCCCTGCACATCAACAGGAATCAACGTATATTTTGATCAATTGGATGTCACCCGACCCTTTAGTTAGGCTCCAACTAATTATCAGCCCCAAATCCCATCTCTATTTTATATATACTGTCAAACAGTTTGGTCCAATTCAACCCAACTTTGAATTAAAATGAAAATGCAAGTTTAGGGGATAAAGTTCTAGCCAATATTGGGTAAAATGTATAGTTTACCCAATACTGTGTAATGTTTTTTCACAAATGGTTTGCATGTATGTAAACGTATCACTTCAGAAATATTGCAATTTATTGCTTGCTCAGCCATTTCAGTCTTTGCTCATTGCGCTTTTTATAATCAATGGCAAGGTACCTGGAAGCAAGTCTATGCTGAGAGTCAAAATTTCGGGACAGGGGTAGAGACTGTGTTCAGAGGCTTCATGAAATTGACGGATCACGTGACAACCGTTGATACTCGAGGCATCGTTGATTTAAGTTCACGCAAAGTATATGGTGTCATGGCTGAGATTAGTAAGTATACAGAGGAAGTCAGAAAAAATGTCCCACTTTTTAAAAGTTGTATAGTTTGAGGTATGAATATTTAATCATGGGTTTCATGATATGTCTTGATAGAGTTATCCTCCCCGTACATTTAGGTACCATTTTCATTTGAATATCTGCATGCATGACTGAACATCAAACAATCTTTACAAGACTGCCAGATCTCACTTGCGCCAAGTTACTGGGTGAGGAATAAAAAACAGTGCATTAAACAAAAACAGTGAGACAGACAGACACACACAGACATACACACACACACATACTATACACGCACGCATACATGCAAACGCACACGCACACAAACACACACACATGCACACACACTGCATTTCATGATGATGATGAAGATGATGGTGATGATGATGAGAATGAAATATCTTTTGGATGATAAAGATTAAGATGATGACAATGATGATGATATGATGGTGGTAGTGAATGTGTACTAAAGCTATGGTCACAAATCAGAGCAGCGACCGACCGATGAGTAGCCTGCTCGGTCGCCGCTGGAATTTAGGCATCGTCCAGCGATTTTTGGAGAAGTCGAGGACGAGCAGACTGTAGAGCCCCAGCGATGCCTGGGCAGTGCCCTGTTGATTTCCCGTCGGTCGCCGGTCGATTTTAGGTCAAAACTGGGAGAAATCGCGGAGCTTTTCCGCGCGGTGTCCCGGCAGTGACCGACCGGTGACCCACCGATTCCCGAGCAGTCTCCCACCGGCCGCCGGCTGATTTTAAAGATATTGCACGGCGGCCGGCCAGTGATCAGCGGGGCGCCAAAATACACTCGGTGCCCGGCCGTTCACCACCCGTGCACCGAACTAATCGAGCGTTCGTCGCCGAGCGATTAAGGTCAAAAATCGAATCCGCTAGTTCAAAGGCTGCCGACCGATTTTGGACTCGCCGCCTAGTGACCGACTGATCTCCCAGCTGCGACCGAGCAGCGACCGGGCGGCAACTGCTCGACAGCCTTTGACCTAGCGGCTTCGATTTTTAACCTAAATCTCTCGACGGTGAACGCTTGATTAAGGCCCGGTCACACAGAGGGGACGCATGGGGGACGCACGGCGAGCGCATTGGAAATTTGCAATTTGGGCCAGTGCGTTGTCGTTCGCTAGGCGTGCGTCATCATTCGTTACTCGTGCGTCGAGCGCGCTGGACCAACGCTGGACCAGCGCTATGCATTCGTCGTCATTCGCTGTGAGCGTCGGTTTTTTTTTTTAGCATGCTCAAAAGTTTAGCGGAGCTCGACGCATGAATATACACGCCAAAGGCACGCCAGACATGCGTGGAGCGCGCTAGACCAGCGCCAGACATACGCGGAGCACACGCCCTGTATACGCACAGCGCGCTAGCTACACGCTGTGCATTTTTTGTCAGCTCGCTAGCTTTTCCAAAATCATGACAAAAGTTAGGCACACGGCCTTTTCCGATTTCCAATGCGCGGGCCGTGCGTCGTAGAACGCGGTGCATGCGTGGTCCATTCGTCCAGCGCGCTAGCAACACGCTATGCATTTGGTGTCAGCTCGCTGTAGCTTCGACAAAAGTTGGCCACTCGCCACTCGGCCGCCGAGCAGGCTACTTTTGGATAATGTGACCATAACATAACGTAGCATAGCGTGTGTGTGCGTGTGTGTTTGTTGTGTGCGTGTGTGTGTGTTTTGTCCGTTTGGCTGTCTTTGTTAAAAACACTATTTCATTCCTCACACGGCAACGTGGCGTAAGTGGATTGTCTGATATGCAGTCATGCATGCACAGATTCAAATGAAAATGGTGCCTAAATTAACTGAGAGAATAACTCTATCAAGACATATCATGAAACCCATGATCAAATATTCATATTTCAAACAATACAACTTTTAAAAAGTGGGACATTTTTTCTGACTCGATCTGTATAACAAGGATAATACAAAACTATTGTATGGCGACATCGTTTTCCACCAATAGTACGTATACAAATTTCACATAGAAGGCCTAGAATGCTTCTGAATGTGTTATTCATCCATAATAGGGCCCACTCATTTCGGAAATGCTCATTCAACAAGGTAATTTTCTCCGCTACAGAGATGAATTCCCCTATTCTTTAATTAATGAGATTACATTTGAGCGATGTTCAGGTGTCATTCATCTGGTGACAAGTTGTGTTTTCAACCTTTGTTTCGAATATTAAAAGTATTTTAATTGATTTTTTATGAGATAACCATTGTGTTTGAGTTTCAAATCCATTACACATTCAATCCTTCAATAGTAAACACAGTAGAATCACGTTATTTTCACGACAGAACAAGTTACTTTCAACGAAACAATGGCAAAATGGTCAGCTCAGCTTTATTCAAAACACAATCTATCCAAAAACCAAAAGGTATTGTCGACAATAAAAATGCAATTACTTTAATTGAAATATATCATTTAAGCTAGACCTGGGCCCCATTGTCACTACTTGACATTAGTGACAAATGACCGTTTTCGTTATAACCTAGTGAAATCCTTGCTTCTGATTGGTTATCAGCAGATTTGTCACTGATTTTTGTCATTTGTTATTGAAAAAAAGCTTTATGAAATGGATCTCTGACCCCATATATTCCGATGGTTTGCACATGCCATGATTATATAATCATGGCCAATGGGGCATCATTGTAAAGGGTAAGAAACAGGCTCTTTAAAGCCCCACAGCACCACTTTATATAGCTCCTTGCGCCCTCTTTACAGCCAACAATGCTTAATCGGTACCCGTTGATCCCCTATGATGCCCTTTTTCTTATGTTAATTGAGAGCTGATTTGATGAGATAACCACCTGCCAATGACCTCGCAGGGACGTCTTATCCCTCCTTGCCAAACTAGTGCATAGGGGATTTAAAGGTAGTTTGTCCCATTTGTAGGCCAGCAAAATGAAAAAGTTAAATTCCAATGGCATTTGAAAGATAATACTAATTCAGAACTTTCCTGAAAACAGAAAGGCTTGATAATTTCTTTTTGTGTGAAAATGACGACTGTTAGTTGTCAAATTGAATTTAGTGAGCGCGCTCGTTTAATTAAATTGTCTGATTTTGAGACCCTTGTATCGAATTATCGTACGTTTTGTGCTGCGCAAAGATTTAATCGGCTGAATTTGTGTGGATTATTTATGTGGACAAATGCTCATGTATCCTTTACAGCTTATTTTATGTATGTTATTACCACCAAAAAAAGGTCAGTCAGTCACTCAATAGTGTTTGACAGTGAAGTATAGAAAGTTATCTGGTTTCCTTGCATAATTTGAACACTAGGACACTGCTAACGTTTATATTTCACAGATAAGATAAATGTTACATTTTCAGAATTCCTGCAAAGTTTTTCAGAATTTGATGTTGGCTGCAAAAAGGATACACTTCCTTTAAATGCAATTTTCAAAATATATATAGCTGCATCGTATAAGATAAACTCTCTTCGCACGGGTAATTTGTTTTGTGTTGACAGGTGGCCAGAGGGGAATAAATCCTCATAAACAGCATAGGAGTGAGAAGATAGACTGCCCCATATTTGTCTTCAAATACAGGTATGATAATAACAACAATGAAGATGATGATGGTGATGATATTGGTGATGATGAAGATGGTGATGATGGTGATGGTGATGATGATGATGATGATGGTGATGGTGATGATGATGATGGTGATGATGATGATGATGGTGATGGTGAAGATAGTGATGTTGGTGATGATGAAGATGGTGATGATGATGATGATGGTGAAGATGATGGTGATGATGGTGGTGGTGATGATGATGATGGTGATGATGTTGGTGATGATGAAGACGGTGATGATGAAGATGGTGATGATGATGATGATGGTGGTGATGATGGTGATGATGGTGATGATGGTGAAGATAGTGATGTTAGTGATGATGAAGATGGTGATGGTGAATATGGCGATGTTGGTGAGGGTGAAGATGGTGATGTAAAGTGACTTGGCACACTCAGTAGTTGTTATATCATTATTACGGTGCGATTTTATCAATTTTTTCCTTCATATATCTAGCGCTGCCATAGGAACGGTACCTTGCGAGGATTTCTTATGTACTCTTATAGTCGAAACTAAGAAAAGATTTGGTAAGTATCATTAAGAACATAGGATAGGTATAGGGAATCGGAGACCCTTAAGCACATTTGCATAATTTACATAATCATGACAAATTTTACATATACAGAAAGTTTTGTATTCTCTTCAGTAACTTCTTCTTTTTATTTGGTAACAAAATTGTGGTCATGATGTAACTGATTAATAAGATAACAATGATTAATGACGCCATCACCAAAGGTATCTCATTACCTACATGTGAAGGTAATAAGGGACAGTTACAAATCAAGACATGTTAAATACAATTTGAATGAAAATGGGAGTGTTATAGTTAGTTCAAACACATTTTGAAAGAGATACATGCAGCGAATGAACTTATTGTAATTTTGAAACGATTTTTAAAACAATGTGGCCCAAAATATATATGCAGTTTTTTGTTTAGAGTAATAAAGGTGCTTTAAATTACGTTTAAATACTTTCAGAATAATGTTCTGGCAATGTGACTTTTACATTGATCAAACTCACAGAAATAACTTCTTAAAGATAATGGTAATGCGATTGCATTGTGAAAGAAAAGGTGTGGAATGGATCAGAAACAGTTGATCATGTAGCAAGGAAGTATTGGTGTGCACTGCAAGGTTCTGGAGTCATGAAAATCATAATAAATTTGGCGCAGTCTTGGTAAAGTATCAAGCACTGTACACAGAAAGATGTATATGGGACTACACAAATGGTGTCGGGGGCTACGTACGTTGATTTCCTTATCTTTCTATGGTGATTACTCAGCCAGTATACATTTTCTTCCAAAATTGTTGGGCACATGACATTTATATGTAATCTTGAACATTCAGTGTAAGTTTCGTTTGATTCTGTGAGAATTCATTTTCTTTTTTTACCAGAACCTTAAGTTTATCCTTAAAATGATATGCATTCAAATTAGAATGGTGACACCGTACAACCAAATATGTTTCATAATAGTGCATTTCAACATGAAATGAACAACTGGGGGAAAGTAGGCCCCCATCTTGGACGTAGTGTCCCCCATTGCCAACACACATTTCTGATCAGACGCCATTCATAATGTGCATTGCAACACCCATTCACAACACACAATGGCCATAACATTTCTGTGATGTTTGGCACACTTCATAAACTTCCTTTTGAAAAATAATTTTGTAGAGCCACCCCTAAATATCTGCATACACCACAACATTCAGTGAAAATTGTGTTTTTATATCAGAGCAAAATCTTACGATCGAAATTGCTTATCTTAGTCAATTTTGTCAATTTTCTCGGAGAAAGAACGCATTGTAGTCTTCGAAGTGAATTGGATATATGCAGTAGAGCAATATCGGAGCCAACACGGACAGACAGTGATGGGTTCAAGCTTGGTGGTCTCCAATTCCCTACACCTACCCTATATATGATGATTTACATAAATGTTAAATGATATCACATTTATATCTCAACTATTTGAAGAAAAAAAGATAAGTTAAGGCCTAGACTAAAATTCGCCCCACCCCGCCCAACCAGTTGAAATTGGATCCTGAAAAAAGAGCCCATTTTCACTCGAATACATAGTTGTCATCGGTCTTGAAAACCGCACCCGGGTTTCAACAAGGAGTTCTTCGAGAATTTTGTTTTTAGGGGGGAGGGGTAAAAGGCTTAGAGGTTCTTGCATACATTTTCAACATGTACTTGGATATTTTTTTCTAAATCGAAATGTGATTTTAGATTTTCACTTACAGGGGGTGGGGAGTGACCCCCCCCCCCCCCTCCCCAGCTCCTATCTTGAACCGCTACTAGTTTCGGATTTCAAAGATAACATTTTTCTTATTTACCGCGATCGCCACAGCTTTCGAGAATTCAACCTAAAGCAATTTCAATGGGCTTTTACTTTACCCCTTCAAATTTACAAAAATTACAAAGACGTATAACGTAATTTATATCGGAATGATTGTAAGGTATTTTAATTGCCCCTTGTATTGAATAGACTATTGGAATATTGTTGCGATCATGTTCTTTTTTTTTATTTTACAGGCGCGTATCCAATCATGGTTTTAACCTTCGGAGACAGCGTCTCCAATAAAGATCAGATCCGGGATGAAATCGTCTTGACAGGTATACCTAGAAGCAGTGTCTTCTTAATTGAAAACTACACGAAGGATAACCACGAGATGATCAAAGAGAGACACGTGGCACTGCTGAAGATATTGGAAGCCTGCATCCTACGAGCTGATGACAATATAACCTTCCGATGGACCAAAGAAAAGGAAATGCCTTGGTGGGAAAATTGGAGGCTCGCGAATCATAATTAGGAATTTTAAATTATTGGAAAATTTGTTTGGGAAATTCATTAATTTTCCTTTCATCTATCATTTTAAATTTAATGTAGAAAATTTAGAAAATAAATTATCACAGAATCTCACGAAACTTACACTGAATGTTTAAAATTGCAAATAAATGACATGTGCCCTACAATTTTGGTAGAAAATGTATAGTGGCTGGGAATTGAACATAGACAGATAAGGAAATCCGGGTAAGTAGGCCCGACACCTTAATAATAATAATAATAATACTCAGTTCTTTTATGCTTAAAGGGATAGTTGAGTTCTGTTGCAGAGGGCGCTACACGAAATATTTTTGTTGTGAGATAATCATATTGCTCCGGTTGTCTCATTTTCGCCAGCACAAACGTAGCTAGTTCGCCGGCACTACCAAACTAGAATGTTCCATTTTGTTGCAGGGCGTATATGCCATTGGGTATGATGTGTGAACCGGGTGTGCGGAAATGGTGTGTTGGGGAGGGGAAGTAAGAGTGTTCATGTGTGTGGTAATTGTATGTGTGTCGACAATTAAAGACTAATACATGACATATGGATAATCATAAATCTACAATGACGAGTAAACTGTGTACATCACAGTCCATAGATAAATGTGCCTTCAACGTATATAGCATAGCAGACGGCAATCGGCGGATCAGACGACACTTGATAGTGATGTTGTGTGTGAGATTGCTTTGCTAAATATAAAATACAAGAACCTTTTCCATATCTTTAAACTATAATTGATATCTGATAATTAAACAGTTAGTAAAATAAACCTACCAAACTACATAATACGATAAAATACTTGACTGAAAGTAGGGGAGTTTGATGTGGTGCACAATTGCACCCCTCTGTTAATAATCGAATAGTCCATGGTGTTCATGAATATTCATGTTTTTGCTTACCTCGGCAAAATGCTTGACTATACTAAATGGAAAAATTACGGTAGGGGGTTGGCTGAAATGGACATAATGAACAAATCAGATAATTCATGCTTGTTACCCTTCGTGTGCTTGACTTATAACCTTACAATCGAGTGGCATATTGCGTCCAAAGTTGAAATTGTTGCACATGTGTTATATAGGCAATGGCGAGCTGGCGACCTATTTTGACCAAATTACGGTGGGTAAACTTTCAAAAGTTAATAGGACAGTAGGGTTCCAATGAAAGAGCTAGTGATAACGTACGTCGGGGTGGATGTGCTTTTCGTTTAAACAAAAAATGAATTTTTAACGATTTTTTTATGGGTAAAGGTCCAAAGGTTAACATGTTTATAGGCCGCTGGACTCTGACGATAGGGGGCGTTGTCAAATGAGACTAAACGGAGCTATATGTGAAAATGTGAGTGTCGAATTTTAAAGAACATACAATTTAAATGACAAAATCATCTTTGTTTGATCGAAATCGGTTCAGAGACGGCTGAAATATCCATAAATATAACGATTTCTATCAGTATTGTGTACCACCACAAATATTCGGTAATTTGAAAAAGCCGTTGATAAACCTTGAAAAATAGCGCCTTTTACGTTGTATTCAAGCCAATGCTGATGTTGGCTTTTTTGTTGGCATTTTCGTATTGGTTATTATTACGCACAACCAGCCAGCCCATGTACTTTTATTATTAATTAATTAATTAACGGTCACCGTATTTTGGGGAAACTGGAGCTGAATTGGTATGATCATATTGGCTAATTTCACACATTTTGGGGTCTAAAATTATCTTCATAGCAATTTTAGGTCCTAAAAGGGCAATAGAAATGTCATAGATAATTAAAGAGCAATAACCATGCACTTTGAAGGCATTTGCGGTCTGAAAACAGAACTCAACTATCCCTTTAACACAGGTCACTATGTGCAAATGGGGGTTGTGGTTTTTATCGAAGATAATGCCCAGTATTAAAGTTGGTGTGCGTTTGTTTTTATTTCACTCGTTCAAATAACCAATCTACTGAATAAATCATAGTAATTTTCTCTCGAAATACGATTACCATACCAGAGCTCAGGATTAGCTTTAAAGGAAGATTAATATCCAACACATTAATATTAGATGCTGCTTATAATTATGGTGATGTAGATTATACAGTAGGCTTGCGGTCGCAGCATGTGAGAGAGGGGGACGATAAGGGAGTCCTGAAAAGGACTGTTGGTTATCTTTCTTACCTTATAGTTCTTAGGAGAACTATAGCGCGGCAGCGCCGGTTGGAGAGGATGGGTGGTAGGAGCAGTGGCGGATCCAGGGGGGGGGGCGGGGGCCGCCCCCCCCCCCTTGAGAAAAAAATCATGTAAAAACACGTGATTTTTACCCTTTTTTTGGGGGGGGGGTGCAAATTTTTTCACAATTTGTCAAAGCCGAGTTGCTTTAAGACAATGTTGGGTTCTGGTCATGCGAATGCAATGTGAAAGAAACATTTGAGAAGGGTATACAAAGGTAGTTTTGTATTTTTAGGTTCTGAAATCAACAAAATGAGAAGAAATCGATCAAATATTTCTGGAAAAAAATCACAAGCACAGAATATGAAAGTACAGCGAAATGGTTATATATAGGAATACACCCATGTGTCATGACAGTTTGGTCTAAATTTCAAATGTCTTTCAATATAAGAATGCACAAAGCGGTCTTTTTAAGATGAATTGTTTAGTATAACATGCGTGATACTAATCCACATTGAGAGAAAATTAAAATAAAAAATATCAAGATTATTCGTCACCTGTACCTGGTCTCAATTTTCTATTTGAATTGAATAAATTATGAACAATAATATATTGCTGTTATGCAGTATCTGATATATCATTCAAAGTAAGATGGTAGTTATGTATATATAATTACATTTGTGCTTTACTCAAATATATACTTAATGTGTAACTAGTCGAGTCTATATCATTTAAATGTTTTTAAGCAAGTAACATTTGTATATCTATGCTTTGATTTTTACTTCATATATAATATCATTATTCTACAATATGTGTTATGTAACGTCGTAATTTGGATGTTGTTATCCTTGCTTTCTATTGGGTAGAATAAATAAGATTAAGCTCGGTGTTTTGTATCTTTTAGATAAATACAAAGTTCCGCGTCATCCTAACCCCGAATTCATTACAGAAGATTCATTTTGCATCATCCTTTTACTCTTCAAGTATCATGTACACTCATACGGACACACTTGTTTATATATTTGTTTTAATTGAAAAAAACGCGGCCGAGCGAGGCGAGCAAGCATAAAAGAATGACATTTGTAGTATGGTCAACACTGTAATTTTTATAATAATAATTAACTAGAACAGAGTTTGTTTTGTTATTAAAAATATGTATGCTTGCACCTCTCTGCCAAAAATATGGTAAACAAATCATATATTAGGTTACCTCGAAACACGAGTATATGGACATTCGGGAATCTTGCTGACAAGAATCATTCTGATCTAAGTGATCCCAACGACTGAAGCAGACGAGCATCACACACAATGTTTTTTCTATATACAAAGTATAAAAAGATATATTTGGGTATCTTGCTGCTTAGAAAAATGAAAATAATCGGGTACCTCGCTGTCAAATAGATATTCCGGCACCTTAATGCCTAAATAGGGAGGTATTCATGCACTTCTCTGCCTGTAATCTTCTTGTTTCAAATTTATACAAGTAAACGCAGCGAACGAGGAAAATAAATAGTGGTTTCTTTTTTTTCACGAAATTGAAGTTTATTTTAACATTTTCTCGCGCCACCCCTGGTTCTCAAGTGTCAAGTAGGTTGAACAACGCTGATTTACCTATTGGCCGCTAGGACGACAACATCATGGCGCCAAGGGAACACAGTATTAGGCGTGTTAAAAATATATAAAATGATATATTTGTCAATCTGACCTTATTTTCTTATTACGTTATTAGTACTATATATACATAATATGGGGCGGATTCTATTCTTTTAGATGTGATGGAACATAAATAACAACTTTTTATTTATATTCTCAATTGTTATTTCTGCTCATCTATTTGTCGTTTATGTCTACTGTTAAATTTGTGTACCAGCATTACTGTGCGCATTTGTTCTCATTGAATAATAACAACTGTAAAGCGCTTAGGGACATTGTCGTATCGATGTATTGAGCGCTATATGAACAGGGAATATTATTATTATTATTATTATTATTATTTACACTTTAATGAATATTAAAGAAAATTGTAAGGTCATGTCATAAGGAAAAATATCATGCTCACTAAGCAGGGGAATCACGGTCACAAGAGAGAGAGGGGGAGAAAAAAACAGGGGAAAGGGTGAGAGTGTGAGAGAACAAGAGAGAGAGAGAAAGAGGAACAGAAAGAAAGAGAAAGAAAATAGAAAAAAGGGACAGGGTTAAACGAAGGAAAGAACAAAAGATAGAGAAAGAAAGAGGGAGAGAACAAAATATAGAGTAAGGGGAAAGGTATAAGAGAGGGAAAGAACAAAAGGAGAGGGTGGAGGGGAATAGGCAAAGGGGGTGAGAAAGGGCATGAACAGGAAAGAGAGAGAGAAAAGTATTTAAATAATAAGTTAAATGATGATGATGATGATGTTGATGATAACAAGAAAAAGAAGACGAAAAAGAGGAAGAAGAAGAAAAAGAAGCAGAAGATGGCTTTAGTGTGTCGACCGTTCTGTACGCTGGAGTGTATTAACACCTGGCCACTATTGTATGTAGTATTGAGGTTTTACTTTTTTTTATAAATACGTATTACAGGTTGGTGGCAGCATTATCTTCATTCTAATTATTTTCTCTCTAACAATTTTGATTTATATAACGCTGGGTCATCTAGTTTGTTCATAAAGTAAAATCTGTTTAATGTCATGTATGATTTTACTTTGAAGCGAGTTACCCTATCATGAATAGTCCCTATGTAACAGTCTGTACTGGTATTTAACTGTTTAATCATATCTTCCATACTTCAGTAGATGTTTCTCTTTCCATTTCTCTTCTTCTTCTGCCTTCTAATCTTTCCCTGCAAATCCTTCTCTTTCTTTCTCTATCTTCTTCATAGCTGTCTCTTTGCCTTTGCCTTCTCCTTCCTCCTTCTGTTTCCCATATAATGATGTTTCTTTTTTACCAGCAGGATCCTTGCTAACAGGCAAAGGTCCTTCCACTTCCAGAGTTTCCATTTCGTTGTACATTTATACATGTGTTGTTAAGACTTCTACTTGTTAAGACTTGTACTTATTTATAGCCGTCACAAGTCAACAAGCCTCACTAATTTGGGACTTTATACCTTTTTAATGTAGTCACGTATTGCTTTTTCGGTTCATGGTATCGCAAAAGGATTCTGTATTCGTTGTAAATTATTTTGTAAAGACTTTTTCATGTATATAGCGGCCGTGTCAATATGCTCTTGTAACGAAGATATGTATCATGTAATGTTATGTTTGCTTTTGGGTGAAATAAACTGAACTGAAGTGAACTGAACTATATAATTCCAAGTCATATTACTCTTTCATTATGCAATGAAAAGGATCGCGAGACGGGAAAATGCCCATATCAATTGACATTGCACGATGATGTAAATGTTTGTATAACGTTTAGAGGAAGAGGAAGTGAATTTCTAAAACACGTATTGTAACATGAATGCTTATTATTATGAGTCAACTATCTGGTATTATAGTTACAAAGTTCCTCTCTGCATATTAAAGTGTTCAGGGATACTACAAGAGCGCACCCAAGATTGCCATAGGGATTGCACTGGTGGAGATTACGCACTTAAAACTTTAACCATTAAATTCTCGCTACCCTAAATAGGTACGAAAATCTCGAAATTCGCGAGACGAGGTAATTTTCACT
This sequence comes from Strongylocentrotus droebachiensis, assembly GCA_035222895.1. Lineage (NCBI taxonomy): Eukaryota > Metazoa > Echinodermata > Echinoidea > Camarodonta > Strongylocentrotidae > Strongylocentrotus > Strongylocentrotus droebachiensis. Next base: position 68,448 of record JAVYIG010003696.1, read on the forward strand.
CTCTCGGGTCGTCACTACAACTTCCGGTATAGAGTCCCATCCCGCTGGAGCTAGCGCCTGTGTTCGCTGTGCAGAGTTTTCTCGCACGCTAAAATCGATGCCAATCAGTGTAATTTGTACAGATTATAATATGCAATGGAAAGCTTCGGGCAGAATTAGTGACTTTAGCACAAAAGGCCGTTAAACTCTACCGTGAAAGAGAGGGTTGTGATCACGAACGCCTGCACAGGAAGCTGTAATGTCGAAAAGCTATCCCATAATGCAATGCGCGTTTTCAGGATTTTCCCCGGATCTCGGCAGAATCGCTATTTGGGGTAGCGAGAATTGTTTAAGGTGCAGGAATTTAAAACATGCGTTTATATATCACATGTTGTGCTGATTTTAAACTGTACATACTTGATTATGAGGATATTTTGTTTCAGAAATTAGCACCAAAAAAAATAAAACAATGCATTATACTAAATGTTATGCTGAGATTCACCATGCTTTTGTGATTTAGAAAAGACATCGGCTAAATATATGAGGTCTCTATAGTTTTACCGTTGCGTTGGGTGATCCACTACTCAGCAATCGGTACATTCATTAGACTAGTCACCTTTACCCCATATATCTGATTAAAGTATCTAAATACAGTGTACACAATGTAGAGGCATGATAGTAAATGAAAGCTCTTTTGCACAACACAGGTTATTTGGCATTCTACAGTACAATTATGTTCAGATGTCGTGGTATAGTGGTTCATTCACTTGACTCTCAATACAAGGGCTGAGAGTTCGAATCCCAGCCTGGCACTCAACATCCTTCGTTAATACATGAATTTGTATTCGCCACACTCGACCCAGGTGAGGTACATGAGTTCCTGGCAGGAATAGGTCCCTTGAAATGCTAAAGCGCCATAATGGTAGCCATGCTAAAGCCGGGTAATAATTTTGGAGAGCCAGGAGTGTCAGGCCTGAGAGACATGATCGCTTTAGCAGAACCTACTATCATTATTGTTATTATTATTGTTATTACAAAGTAACACCCACAGACGTAAAAGCCTTATTAAGCGCTCTGTGAATAATAGTAGAAGAAAGAAAAAAAACCTCGGTGTAGCCTTTCTAAAGCTGATCATTTCTATTGTGTTTTTTTTAGTTTCATTTTAGAGTCACAATTGTATAATCTACCTGTGAAACAAAGTTACCCTGGTTGACTTTAAAGCGGTGTGGAATTGTTAAATTTGTTACATTGTTTGTTACATTGAACTAAACCCAAAGCAGTTTAGTTCCACGTTTTAAAGACGTTTTGATTTCATCTTTTGATCCAGAATGCTCTGCATTACAAATTGTACATGAGCAGAATGAGCAAACATCACTGGAAATTAATGTTGTAGTACTTTGTGTCTTACATTAATGAGACTATACATAAATTGCTATTAAAGTCTCTAAATTGGCAACGCAGATTGAAATTTATAATCATAATTTGATGTAAGAATCGGCAATGACCTGTTATATATTTTTGTCATGTTTATTTCAACTTTTTCATTAAATATACATGATTTTAACTATGAAAGAGTGGGTTGTTGCAAAATCAAAAAGTAAAATATCATTCAATTGGACCTTCATACAATTATGAACTATTATAGGAGGTGATTTTAATAATGACGATTATGACATGTACCATCAAGCATTTTAATCAGTGTTATCTTTCAATATTGAATAGTACACCTATATGAATTTTCAGTAAATTCATCAAACAATTTTCATACACAGAATAGTGTATAATAATAATAATAATAATAATATTATTATTGCTTATATAGCGCTTAATACATCGGGAATTTCCGAGTTTCTAAGCGCTTTACATTATAATACTCAAATGTAGTTTAGTTTTAGTTCAGTTGATTTCTTTATGTCATCAGACGGCCGGCCTAAGAAGGCCTATGAGTGATCCATCAACAAATAAACAAATCAAAATATAAATATAGTCATAAACGTTTTGACATTGTAACATAGTATAAATATAAAATAATCGAACACACAGAAAAAGAATACTCATGTATTACAGTGTAATTGAAAGTTGGTTGACATGCACTAAAAACGTACCCCTCACCCCCCCCCCCCCCACCCCCCCCCCTCCCACCCCCCAAAATATATATATATTTCCATTTAAGTAGTACATACCGTCTTGGCGGGTTGTTAGGATTTGATTTGCAAAACTGGCTATTAAACTGATTAGTGAGTCGGCTGAAATCAGGTAAAAGGCATTTTTGGTAAGTGGATAGATCCAAATGAAACGTATGCTCATGTTTTGGTATACCATTGAGAAGTGTGATCTGATGTAATTATATGCAGAACAAATCATGAAACAGTGGAACTCATCTTCTATGTTACTAGAATTACAAAGAACACAGTATCTGTCTTCATATGTAACAATTGAATAACGCCCAGTTTCTACTGCATCTAGACAAAGCCAAAGCACGTCGGTTTGATCGATTTTGACATTCTATTACCTATTTTGAGGTGCTCAAAGATTGTGTAAATTTAAAGGGAGGCTTTACTACTTCAGCTAGAAGGGATTAGACCACCCAGTGAGCCATCGAGGTCACTGCGACAGGTGGCTATCTCATTAACTCAGCTCTCATTTAACATAAGAAAAAGAGGATTATGGGGGACCAACAGGCACCAATTTGGGAAGTTTTCTATATAGAGGGAGCAAGTAGCTACAAGTAGGACAGTGTGCCTTTAAGAAAGGTTCTATAGTTTATTTCTATGTTACTCTGTTGTTGTGTATACAAGAAGAAGAATACAAATACCCCATGTGTGGTCTTTCTAAAGCTGATCATTTTTAATGTGCTCTTTTAATTTCATTTTAGAGTCACACTTGTATAATCTACCTGTGAAACAAAGTTACCCTGCTAGACTTTAAAGCGGTGTAGAATTGTTAAGTTTGTTACATTTAACTAAAACCACAGGAGTTTAGTTCCACCTTTTAGAGACGTTTTGATTTCATTTTTTGATTCAGAATACCCTGCATTACAGATTGTACATGAGTAGAAAGAGCATAAATTATGACCAACTGTACTTGGAAACTACTACCATCAGGGGCGTTAATCCCAGGGAGGACGGGGGGAGATGACCTCAATTTTTTTAAGGAGAGATCGCCCCCTCCGCCGGAAAATCTGAAAAAGCGCCAAAAAAAGAAATGTCTAGCAAATACTAAGGACTCCAACACGATGTTAGGTTCACGAGGGCACAAGAGTGCAGCGTAATGCAATAATGCAACAATCTTCTCGCTCGGTCGCTACGCTCCCTCACATAACATCCTTCAACATATACAAGTAAGTATTGTAGAAAATCTGTATTCCGTTGGTATCGAGTAAGCACACTTTATACTATGCTCCCTCGTCTCTTGCATTCCCCCCCCCCCCCGCGGTCTTGAAAAGAAAAAATAAATCGCCGCCCCTGCCTACCATTATTATCTCTTTAAACTAACCTAATAAGAGGGTTGGCATATATTCCTCGAAATCGAGATTTGTAATAAAATTCTCGTTTGAAAATAAGGTCATTAGGCTGGCATAGATAAAATAATTACTAACACAAAGTCTCGATGGGAACACTTCGTATCTTAATGCATATTGCTGAGTTTGACGCAATAATTGCCACAAAGCGGGGAATCCCCAACCTCGATCTGTAGACATACTCGAATGATTTGTGTGTGTGTAAAAAGGTAGACCTACAGCTACTGCATTGTGGATATGGAATGTTTATTCCACATATAGGCCTATCTAGAGAGTGCAAATATTTGAAATGGGCCAGGTATTTTATGTTTCGAAGAAGATCATAACTGATCATAACTAAATTTGTTAAAACATGTTGGAATGCAACGATAAGACACTCGTCTCACGTCAAAGTACCGGAAATCAGTCCCTTGGCAGGTCAAAGAGCAGCAGTCATTGGTCAATGGGCTATGGGGAATCCCCACTCGGATAGCTAGAACCAGTTAAATCCGCTATACATTTGTTGACGGGGGTTATTCACCAACATAGAGCTTGTTTATAGGTATATTCTGCCCTTCTCCAGTGGAACGGAACGTTACAGGAACTTGTTTTCTTGAAACTTCATAAGCGTCATCAGATATGTTGGAGGAGATACCAGAATTTATCTGGAATTGGCTGTATTGGCAGGATTGGGCGATCGGGCTAATCATGCTAGGCTCCTATTTAATGGGTAAGTAATCTACAATTTCCCGCTCATACACCTTCTTGTCCTCCATATTTGTTTACTTCTTCATCTCAATCGTTTTCGTCTTCTATTCCTCCTCCTTCTTTTTCTTCTTCTTGTTATTATCACTATTTTATAGTTAGTAGTATCAGTAGTATAGAAGTATTATAATTACCGACATCATTAAATCGTCGTCATAATATGTTTTCATATGTTTGTCAGTGGTGGGTGTGCTTGTTTAGATTTGTATGTACATGTACGTTTAAATCAACATTCGTAAGTTAATATTCGATTTGACTCATGGCCTCAAGAGCCATTGATAGCAAAGTAATTCAGGCTAATAAATGTAAAATAACATAGGCTCAAATTTGTTTTATATTCCCGTCGCCAAGCTATGCCACTAAAAATTATATGGATAATAGGTCACCATATTCTATAGATAAATACACCACAATGTGCTTTCTATTTCCTTCAAAATCCTGTGACAAGCAAAAGAACAAACAACAAAACAAAGGTGTTCTAGCCACTCTGGACATTTTGCCTGATAATGGGGGTAGGGGGCGGGTGCACAATTGGAAGGTACATTGCCCTCTTTAAAAAAATATAATTTAGCTTTAAGGGGCATATGCCCTCCCCTGGATCAACCATTTGGTCAAAATGAAAGTTCTTATTCTCCTCCTTCTTCTGTGCATACTCGTCCTCCTTGAAAATATTAGCATATACGAATAAATTAACAAAACCGCTCTTGTTATTTGAATGTGTTTTCAGAGTATGGAACTGTTTGTTATGGAACAATTCTCCTTGCCGTGCTTCGGTTTCTCTATAGATTCGCGTGGTACTTTTACCGCACAGGTTTGTATTACATTTGTTATGCCCATTTCCAGCCCATTACCTACTTTATGTATTGAAAAGAACAACAGAAAGCATGTACAAAACCATTCATTCCTACGGCCCGAATACTCAGAGCAGCAAAAGGCAAGAAAGGTGTTACCTAAAAAAGGAAAAAGAGGATGAAACAAAAAGGATGAAAATAGAATAGAAAAATACAACGAATCTGTGAAGTGGAATCGCTGAGAAAGTTTCGGCAATTCGTAAGTTGGTTCAAATGACAAATGTTCTTTACGATAGTATTGTTTCAGTTGTTTATGCAGAAATGATTATGATTATAATTCAATGGGCACATGCCTCCGTGCACCAGTGCTGCATTTCACTTTTAGTTATCTTTTTTTTTTAAATCTATTAATATGATGAATTCATCTTTCGTCATTGTCTTTTCTAGGGTCACAATCAATAACAACATAAATCATGAAATAAACAGTTTCTTGGATTGATACATCATCAACGCTAAATACTTACATTGTAGAACCAACATAAAAATCACGAAGAAGGATTGACACATAAGCTAACCTTGAAGGCGGGGTAATCCTTTATAATTATAATTCTTGTATTCCAAAAGAATGTTGGGGTTATGAGTGAAAAGAATATATAAGAACATGACAAGAGGAGATGATAAATAGAGCAATAAAGAGAATCAGAGAAGGTAGTAGTAATGGGTGAAAGAGCGGGAAGTACTGATTTAGAGGAAAGGAATGGGGGACAGAGAGAGAGAGAGAGAGAAGGAGAGAGAAATATTTAAACGGATTTCAAGCTCGTATTCTGTTCATGTTAGGTACCATAATTAATAATACTCAGATGATTAAATGTAATGTTGTATTATATTAACATGTCAGGAAATAACAATCTAGAAAGAAAGAGACAGAGAAAAGATAGAGAGAGAGAGAGAGAGAGTGGGAAAAGGAAAGAAAGAGGGGTTCATAGTAATATCATTGAATAATTTATATTCATTGCTCTTATTACATGGCGCATATTTTCTTATCCAAACTTTGATATCCATCATCAGATATAAAGAAGGAGATGGAAGAAACTATCTGGATGTTGTTGATTGGGTCGATCGTGCTATCCATCTTATATTATGGCATGGGTGAGTAAACAACTACTACCTACTCATACACCTTCTTCTCATTCTTTTTTTATTTTCTTCTTCTGTTCCTTCTGCTTCTCCATCTTCTTCTCCTCGTCCTCCTTTTTCCTTTTTTCTTTTTCTTCGTTTTTTGGGGTCTTCTTTTATTTTTCTTTCTTCTTGTTATCATTATCTTTATAACAAGTAGTTGCAGTAGTAGTAGTAGTTATGTTGGCTCAGTCAGTAGAGCGTCCGCCCCACAACCGGGAGGTCGTGGGTTCGAACCCCGGCCTCGTCATACCAAAATACGTTAAAAGATGGGAGTTGTTGCTACCTTGTTTGACTTTCAACAATAAGGGATAGAGCAACGTCGATCTGGCGTTGCTCAGTGGCTGCCGGGCTTACGATCAATTGGGCAAAAAGAATTTCCGTTTCGGTTTAATAAAATTTGGAGTGGACTATTAGGCTATTATGATTATTATTATTATTAATATCATCATTATCATCATCATCATCATTTAAAATCGTCGTCATAACATGTTTTATATGTTTCTTGGGGTGTTTGTGCGTTTATAGGTTTTGTACGTTTAAATCAACATTCGTAAGTTGAATTCCATTTGAGTCATGGCCTCAAGAGCCATCTGGTAGAAAAAACATTCAATGTAAAAGACAATAGAAAAGACAATATGCTCATGTTTATTTTATATTCCTGTTGCCAAGCTATAACATTCAAAATGAAGTGTGTAATAAAGAAACCATATTCCAAGGGTGTATACACTGTCTCTCATATAGTTGGAATATTTTTGTTTTACCCCAATTTATGGAATTATTTTTTAAATAATTTAAAAATAATAAATGTAGATAATAGTATACATTCTCAGATTTTATTGAATCATAATTTGACAATGTGTGTTTTGCGTGACTGCTAAAGCATGTGTATGCTGCTATGCTTATCAACTAGGGACCCTACGCCCTTAAGTCATAACTGACATTAATGAGGATTAATGCCCCATATTGGGCACTAATATATAGCACATCAATACGGTTTTGATACTGGGGCCTCACAGTTACGAGGTCATTGCTTTGTCACTATACCACGACTGTACGCAACGGGGGCCAGGGTAGGGGGCAGTTTCCATAAATTAAAAAAACAAACAGAAAATGCAATAAATTTTCAATTATTCATTGCATTTTATCCTGGTTCCCAACATAACAAAATCCTCTGTGTGCCAATACCTTGAGCCATAATGCATGGCCGTCCGGAGGATTTTTTTATGTTGGGGACTGGGGTAAAATGCAATAAATGATTGGAAAATTATTACATTTTCTGTGTGTTTTTTTATCCACGGGATAATTTAAATCACAGTTGAAAGCGTATCTATTTATCTGATGTTTAAATTTCATTACCCAAAGAAATACTATCTGTTGAACTGTTTTGTGTAATCTGCATATTCATTTTTGTCGCGCCTTGATTGAAAGTTTCGGATAGGTCCGCTTTATAAATTCATATTGTTATAATTATCACTATTTAATATAATTTAGCTTTAAAGGGGGGGGGGGCATATGCTCTCCCCTGGATCAACCATTTGGTCAAAATGAAAGAGACAAATAAAACTTTCATCCTTGAACATTTTCTGCGAAGCTATTGTAAGACTTATATGAATAAGTTTTGTCTCTCTTGGCTCAGCCAATTTTCCACCAACCCCCTTCTCGTATGACCACTTTAATATGATTTTTCTTTGTTTATCTGTTTTGTTCGCCTTATTTTCCTCCTCCTCTTCTTCTTCTTGTTTTCTCCTTCTCCATCTTTTTTTCATACTCGTCCTTCTTGACAAGTTTAGCATATACGAATAAATTAACAAAACCCTCCTGTTATTGGTATGTGTTTTCAGGGTATCGACTTTTTTTGTACGGAACAATCATACTTTGGGGAGTGCTTCTCTTAAGTTTCGTGTGCTACTTATACCGCATAGGTTAGTATTACATCTGTTATGCCCATTTATAGCCCATTACATGCTTTGTATATTGAAAAGAACAACAGAAAGCATGTACAAAACCATTTAATTCCTACGGCCCGAATACTCAGAGCAGTAAAAGGCAAGAAAGGTGTTACCTAAAAAAGGAAAAAGAGGATGAAACAAAAAGGATGAAAATAGAATAGAAAAATACAACGAATCTGTGAAGTGGAATCGCTGAGAAAGTTTCGGCAATTCGTAAGTTGGTTCAAATGACAAATGTTCTTTACGATAGTATTGTTTCAGTTGTTTATGCAGAAATGATTATGATTATAATTCAATGGGCACATGCCTCCGTGCACCAGTGCTGCATTTCACTTTTAGTTATCTATTTTTTTTTTAAATCTATTAATATGATGAATTCACCTTTCGTCATGGTCTTTTCCCGGGTTACAAACCAATAACAACATGACTCATGAAAATAAACTGTTTCTTGGACTGATACATCCTCAGCGCTAAATACTTACATTGTAGAACCAACATATGAATCACGAAGAAGGATTTACACATAAGCTAACCTTGAAGGCGGGGTAATCCTTTATAAAACTGCATAATTCTTGTATTCCAAAGAATGTTGGGGATAAGAGTGAAAGTGAAAGAGTGAAAAGGATGTATTAGAACATGACAAGAGGAGATGATAACTAGAACAATGAAGAGAATCAGAGAGAAGGTAGTAGTAATGAGTGAAAGAGCAGGATGTACAGATTTAGAGGGAGGGAAGAGGGGACAGAGAGGGAAGGAGAGAGAAAGGTTTAAAAGGAGTTCATGTCAGGTACCATACTTAATAATATTCAGATGATTAAAAGTTATGTTGTGTTATATACACATGTCAGGAAATAACAATGTAGAAAGAAAGAGACAGAGAAAAAAAAGAGAGGGAAGAAGGAAAGAAAGAGGAGGCTCATAGTGATATTATTGAATAATTTATATTCATGGCTCTGATTACATGGCGCTCATTTTGTTATCCAAACTTTGACATCCACGCTACTTTCAGTCAAAATAAAACCAGCTGAAATTCTACGGCTCCGTGAGAAGATTCGAGGTTACATACCTAATCAATGGACTGACAGAGATGCAGGGGATGGATTCGAAACACCTTCCAAGGTTCGATTAGAAGTCTTCGGAGTCCTGAATTCCGGCAAGAGTAGCTTCCTCAACTCTCTTCACTTTGCATTCAAAGGTACAGGGAACCGAAGTATTTATGGATTAGCCCTTTTGGTTGCCTAATTGACGATTGGCACGGTCCGTGAAGATTGGCAAAACAGAGAATATACTACACACAAAATATTGATTGCTTTTTGGAACAGAGAAACTATTGAAAATTCCTATTTTTAGGTCTTGACTACATTATGTATAAATTTATTTTACAACGGAGTCACATTTGAATGTTTTTGAATCCCTTCGTTTAACAACCACTTGATAAATGCTTCGTGTGACTGAGAGATCATTTGCATGGCATGTGAAGAGTTAAAGTGAAGATTAAGTTGAAGATAAAGGTGAATACGAGACTTTGATACCTTTTTAGGGGTGGGGTGCATGGTGTTCGTGTTAAGGGGGACGAATATTAAAGAGGTTCACATAAACAAGTGCATATAATTCTTCTTCATTAATGCTCTCATATTAATAAAATATGACAAGAAAAAGCTGAATTGATAAGACCAAATTTCTAGCATACATTTGTCATTTTGATGTTTAGGTAACTGGGAAGAAGTCTACGTTGAGAAAGGTAATGCGTTAGAAGGAGGCGAGACTATATTCCGAGACCCTGCCAAACTAAGTGACTACGTAACAACAATCGATACACGTGGACTAGTCGATTTGTCCGTTTCTAGAGTTCCAGAGGTAATAGCTGAGATCAGTGAGTATTAAACTTTTGTTTCACCCAATCACAACTAGTTTTTTTCACAAATTTCCCATAAATAAGATATCCCCATATTGACTAGAGTTAGCTTGATTTTTTTCTTCCACCAAGGAAGCTATTCTAGGACAACCTTGAACCTTCTTACCCACAGTAATTCTTAAAGAAAACGTCAACAGCGTATGCTGGTAAATGCACACAAAAACATCAATTAAAGCAATGCTAAATTAAAAATGCACTCGGTTTTTGACAAAGGATGAATGGAAGGCACCAACGAGGAGAATCATTGAGAATTGAAATGTCAAAATCGAAATCGACTTTGGATCAAGAACAAGATAACTGCTTTAAAAACAAACCCCCACCCACATAAAAGATGGGCTGTATGTATTTACAGTTAACCCTAATAAGGCCGGGGGGGCCATTATGTCCCCCCACCCCCCTCCACGAATTTTCTGATTGCTCGGGAACGCATATGGATGGCGCCCCACCGCTTGCTGACTTTTTTCTTTTGAGTCTTGCGCAACTTTTAAAAGATTTTTTTTTGAAAATCGGACCTACGGTTACAAGGTCACGTGACCTTTTGTCATTGCATGTCAGCCTGAAAATCGCTCATTTTCGTGATTTGTGTACAAAACATATGGAAAAGTCATTTTTCCTAAAAACAGATCAAACATGGGTTATTGGGTCTTGTTTAAAGTTTAGGTGGTGGTTTTGGGAGTCAATATAGTTGAATTGTAGTAAGAAATGGAATAAAACAACAAAAACAATGAAATACATAAGTTAAAAAAACAATGAAATACATAAGAAATTATCAAAACAAGGGATAACATAAGAAATAAGCTGGCTCTTTCAAATTTTTTTGTCATATTATTATTCAGAATGGTCTAATGAATACGTGTAGTGAACGAGAATGCTTAAATATGAATTATACATGATTTATGGGTAAAAATGTGATTTTTATGACTTTATTTGCATAAATTACCACAAATATGCAAATGAGTAAATTGTTCAAAAAAATGAAATTATCATATTATTCTAAAAACTTCACTTGACATGCTTGCACATTTTCGCGTCGATCGGCCGCTTTGCAGCCGAGATCTTAAGGGGGGCCATAATGCTCCCCCCCCCCCCCCCCCGGCCATACTAAGACCTCAAATAGCCCGGCCTTATTAGGGTTAAGACTATACCTACCTACACGCAAAAAACTGAGGTGCTAAATTTTGGGTGCTGAGTGAGATTCTGCACTTGAAGTGCCAAAATCAGCACTTGACGGGTTAACTTTAACAAGGAAACCGAAACGTGCTGAATATTTGAGTGCTGAAAACGAGTGCTATAATATGCAGCACTTAACATGAGTGCTGACTGCATAACCTGATCTGATTGGTCGGTTAGTATAATAGCTGTTACCTTGTGAATATTTGTTTTTGAATCAAATTCAGCTAAGAGATTCTTACATTCTTCATTCTCCAGGTCAATACCCAAGGCCTCAAAAGTCTGAATAACTTTGCTCCTTAAACTGTCAACAACATCAGTATTCAAAGCTGTTGCAGCAGATAACACTCTGTTTGTCATAGCATGGGTCATGTTGGTGTTTGATAAAAGAGAACCAATGAAAAATGCAGCTGGTCTCACTATGAACATGACAGACAATGAAAGCGGACAAAATATACAGTTCCTCAGGTAGACAAAGGAACATCCCTTGACTGCTATTATGTAAAATGTGTAGAACAGGTGAATATGCATGTGACACCTGTTCTACACATTTTTACATAATAGCAGTGAAGGGATGTTCCTTTGTCTACCTAAGGAACTGTATATTTTGTCTGCTTTCATTGTCTGTCATATTCATAGTGTCTTGTACTGTCATTATGCATTGCTCCATCTTGTTCTTGTAGTAGGCCTATCCTATCATCATCATCATCAAATGCATCATCTGCTGCAGGATTATGCACTTCACCAACAGCAACACCCAAATCAGCATCAACTAGACCCTCCATACCCTGTACAACTTCAGGTTCAGGTTCTTCTTGTGGATGTTGGTTTAATAAATGTTTCCTGTAAGAGTTGAAAGTGGTAAATGACGAAGGACATCCACCTTGACCACATACCAAATGTAGATGGGGCATGTCAAACAACGCATGAGTTAGCACTTGCACAAGGGCTATTCTGCTAGCACCCAAAAGAGAGCAAAACTTGGCACTTTAAGTGCACAACAGTCAGCTCCTTTGGGTGCTAGCAAAGTAGCCCGGGTGCAAGTGCTAAATCAGCACTTCGAGTGCAGTCACTATGCGAGCTCCTAAAAAGTGCTAAAATTGAATCTTTAAGTGCTAAATCAGTCAGCTCCTTTGGGTGCTAGCAAAGTAGCCCGGGTGCAAGTGCTAAATCAGCACTTCGAGTGCAGTCACTATGCGAGCTCCTAAAAAGTGCTAAAATTGAATCTTTAAGTGCTAAATCAGTCAGCTCCTTTGGGTGCTAGCAAAGTAGCCCGGGTGCAAGTGCTAAATCAGCACTTCGAGTGCAGTCACTATGCGAGCTCCTAAAAAGTGCTAAAATTGAATCTTTAAGTGCTAAATTTAGCACTTTTTTTTTTTGAGTGTAGCTGCCGCCGTCAGTTGCTGTCGATTGGCGGCCACATCTGAACATGTTCTTGTTGTCTTTCTCCTTTTGTTTATTTTTTGTGCTAATCTTTTGGCTTCTGCATATGTGAGGCCTGTCTATTCTTTGATGTTATCAAAACACTGCTTTCTCTGTCTGCCTCTTTTCTTTTTTCCTTCTACTTGGCTTTCTATTATTTGTGCTGATAAGGTGCTCCCAATGCCACGAAGAATGTGTCCAAAGTAACCAAACTTGAGGCGGGCCACCTTTTCAAGGTGTACACATTATTACAAAAAATTAAATTTTATATACACTCTATGTCATATTGCTGAAATGTAATTTGATTTGTATGTTGCAGAAAAAATGAATTCAATTCAAAATTTAATTCAAAATGTCAACGTCTTCGCTCAACTAATGATATGAAAATTATATAATATGTACAGTGAATGCTCCGCACGTATATCAGGGTGATGTGACTACACACACACACACAGGCGGGTTCGCACCATACCTACACACACATGATGCATACACATTGATCACTACTAGGACATCTAAAGAGCAATGCTTTTCATGCAGCATTGTTACCATTATATTTGACTACATACTCTAATGAGATCGTATGTTATCTGGTTAAGAATGTTTCTAAATTATTTTTCATTCTTTTTTAATTTTGTTCTATTTTCATTACATTATTTGTGTGTGTTTTTGGTTGTGGCTTTTGTGCGGTTCACCGTATGACACGGGGTGCATTGCATGATGGCAACTTAAGAGTTAAACTCTTGTTTCTCTTCTTTTTTTCTCTAAAAATGACCCATATCTATAGCTGGTCAACAAGGAATCGACACCCGTTCTCACGCCCCCGGAGAGAAAATTGACTGTCCCATTTTAATCCTGCGATACAGGTAACGATAGTAAAAGCCCTTTTGAACATCCCTATAAAGTTGAGCTTAGGTCAAGCGAGTAAATTTGTTGCAGAAACTGTTAAAACAATTTGGAAAAGCTACCTCTTTCTATTCTTGACTTCCACCTAACCTGCCCCCAAAACAATCATGTATACCAGTCCCTCTTTTTGGAATGATTTGGAGGTAAAGGACGCACCATCGTTAAATTGCTTTAAACGCAAAATTCGAGTTGTTTTTTAAACTTTGTACAACTAATATAATTTGTTTGTCTTCCCCAGTCTTTTTTGTTTCAATGCTAATCTTAATTGTCAATTAAAGATGCATGTTCCGGTTTTTGTATGTATATGAACAAATTACTTTGTGCTTTGCTATCTAAATTGCTTGGGTGAATTTTGACTACGCATTTTAACCGGGTGACTCTACGTATTGGTGCATTATTATTTTGTTTACAAATTTCCTTATTCCATTGCTTTTTTAATTTTCCTCTCTAATTTACGTCCTTCTCTACTGCTACGGTTTTTCTTCTACTATACTTATTTTCCAGGAACCTATATTATACAAGCATTGCTTTTTATTAGGTTCCTCACATCCTACTTAATCTATTAAATAAATTGAGAATCATTGAGCCGTGCTCATTTATACTACATGTATTATTACTTCTTTTTTTTTATGTGTATGTCTATACTTTTGGTAAAATGTGGACCAATACAAGTTTGAAACTTGAAACTTTAAAACTTTAAAATTAGATAGATTAGAACTAAATATTTTTTACAAATGTTGAATACATAAATTACTGATCAATTAAATATATCAATGGTTTTGACAATTAGTCCCTAAAAATGTAAAGCTACTGTGATAGATTTCAAATACTCTCCTCTCTCCGCCAAAAAAAGCGATGAATGCTCATTATCTGCGACCCTTTACTCGATGTAGACTTATAATCAGCAACCCTTAACACGATGTAAACTCAAAATCAGCAACCCTTAACTCGATGTAGAATCATAATCAGCAACCCTTGACTCGATGTAGAATCATAATCAGCAACCTTTTACTCGAGGTAGACTCACAATCAGCAACCCTTAATTCGATGTAGTCACAAAAACAGCAACTCTTAACACGATGTAAACTCTTAAGCAGCAAACCTTAACTTGATTTTTAATTTTTACCCACCATCCCTTTCGGCAAACCCTTTACTCGATATAGACTGGCATGACTGGGGGGAAATGGCATAATGGTTTTAAACGAAAAAAATATGTTTTTATATGAAAGAAAGAGAAGGTTAACAACAATAAATTCATAGCATTTCATTATATCCCCCGCCAGTATGCCGGTAGGGTACTTTGGAATCATAATCAGCAACCCTTAACTCGATGTAGACTTATAATCAGCAACCCTTTACTCGATGTAGACTCATAATCAGCAACCCTATACTCGATGTAGACCCATAATCAGCAACCCTATACTCGATGTAGACTCATAATCAGCAACCCTATACTCGATGTAGACTCATAATCAGCGACCCTTAATTCGATGCAGACCCATAATCAGCAACCCTTAACTCGATGTAGACCCATAATCAGCAACCCTATACTCGATGTAGACTCATAATCAGCAACCCTATACTCGATGTAGACTCATAATCAGCGACCCTTAATTCGATGCAGACCCATAATCAGCAACCCTTAACTCGATGTAGACCCATAATCAGCAACCCTATACTCGATGTAGACTCATAATCAGCAACCCTATACTCGATGTAGACTCATAATCAGCAACCCTTAATTCGATGTAGACTCATAATCAGCGACCCTTAACTCGATGTAGACTCATAATCAGCGACCCTTAACTCGATGTAGACTCATAATCAGCGACCCTTAACTCGATGTAGACTCATAATCAGCAACCCTATACTCGATGTAGACTCATAATCAGCAACCCTTAATTCGATGTAGACTCATAATCAGCGACCCTTTACTCGATGTAGACTCATAATCAGCGACCCTTAACTCGATGTAGACTCATAATCAGCGACCCTATACTCGATGTAGACTCATAATCAGCAACCCTTAACTCGATGTAGTCTCGTAATTGTATCGATTTAGGTATTGAAGTAAATGAAATTGAAAAGATCAAGCACTTTTATGCCTGTTTACCAGTTTGTTGGAAAAATAATTTTAGAAAGGGAGAAGAAAAAAATAATTCTGGAACTGATTTCACTTTGGGGAAGAAAACAACTAATATAGCTCATCTAAAATCAAAACAAATTTATGTACAATTAATAAAGAAAGATGATTTTAAACCTTTGGTTTTTGAGAGAATTGGAAGGAACTATGGTTTTTCCTGTAAGGAAATAGAAAACGTATTTTTAAGACTAAGACAGTGTACACTTAACAGTCGATTAAGAGAGTTTCAGTTCAAAATTATACATAATATATTATATACAAACCATCACCTCTTCCGTTTTGGTCTTGTCTCGACTAACTTATGCTCATTTTGCGAAAAAGATGAAGAAACTTATAAACATTTATTCTATACTTGTGAATTTGCACAATCAGTGTGGGGAATGTGCACGAGATTTTTAGACTTTGAAATACATAACTGTAGTTTGGAGGAAATTCTGTATGGGAAAGAGGAGAGAAATAAAGGAAAATATCAATTAATGAATCATGTTTTAATTCTTGTTAAATATCTGATTTATAGAAATAGAGAACTTAAAAAACCACCCTCTTTTAATGAAATAAAGAATAGTATAATAGGGGATAAAGTAGAAGAAAGGAAATCGGCAGCAATGAGGGGAACTCTCACTATTCATTTTTCTAAATGGGAAAATCTGAGTATTAGACAAACAATTGGAACCCAGAGCCAGTCGGCCACCGGTTAAGAGGGGGGGGGGGAGGGGATAAGGGAGAGGTCGGGTAGGGTAGGGTTAACAAAAAGAGAAAACTTTTCTCTCAGGACAACAGTATAAAAGAAGTATAATATTCATACCCACCATCCCTTTCGGCAAACCCTTTACTCGATATAGACTGGCATGACTGGGGGAAATGGCATAATGGTTTTAAACGAAAAAAAATATGTTTTTATATAAAAGAAAGAGAAGGTTAACAACAATAAATTCATAGCATTTCATTGTATCCCCCGACAATAAGCCGGTAGGGTACTTTGGATTCAGTAGCCGCGTCCGCCGCTGCCGCCGCCCCGCGTCATATTCTTCTGTGCCTACATTCCTTGACGGATTTCATTCAAATATTGTATGGAGGTGTATCTTGGTATAATCTACAAACCTATAATCTTGATATGCTGCCCCCAGTGTTCCATCTTCTATAGGGTAAAAGGCCATATTTTTGTGGATGGTTTGTATAGGTTCTCTAGGCCACATTTGTCAAGGGATTTCGTTCAAATTTTCACCGAAGGTGTATCTTGGTATAATCAACACGCTTATAGATTTTGGCGATGCTGCCTCCAGTGATCCGTCTGGTATAGGGTCAAAGGTCATATTTTGATAGATGTCTTGTGTGCGGTCTAACTGCATTATTCCTAGCCTATAATCTAGGCGGAGTGCCGAGCTTTTTTCTTTGCTGCTAGACTAACCCTAAGTAGAACGTCTGATACGGCGAGACTACGAACCGTGAGTCGCGAAGCGGCTCACCGCCTATACTCACTGGTCTAGCTTTAGTCGTTGTTTTTTTATTATCGACCTTGAATCCGTGGCAGTTTTCGTACGAAAAACTGCCACGGATTCATGGTCGATAATAAAAAAAACAACGACTAAAGCTAGACCAGTGAGTATAGGCGGTGCGCGGCTCACGGTTCGTAGTCTCGCCGTATCAGACGTTCTGCTTAAGGTTAGTCTAGCAGCAAAGAAAAAAGCTCGGCACTCCGCCTAGATTATAGGCTACATTATTCCTTGATGGATTTATTTCAAATTGTGTATGGAGGTATATATTGGTATAATCTACGCACATATAACTTTTGGTAATGCTGCCCTCAGTGTTCCGTCTTCTATGGGGAAAAAGGCCATATTTTTGTAGATGGTTTGTATGCGCTCTATAGGCCACATTTCTCAAGGGATTTTGTTCAAATTTTGAACAAAGGTGTATCTTGGTAAAATCCATGCACCAACAGTTTTTGGTGATGCTGCCACCAGTGTCCCGTGTTTTATAGGGTCATAAGGTCATATTTTGGTGGGTGTCTAGTGTTCGCTCTGCAGGTCATATTCCAGGACGGTTTTCTTTCAAATTTTGTATAAATATGTTTCTTGGTACAAACTACACATCTCTCTCGGGCGATGCTGCCCTCATTGTTCCGTCTTTTATATGGTAAAAGGTCATATGTCTTTTATGTGCTCTAACTGCCGCATTTATTGACGGATTTCTTTCAAATGTTGTATGGAGGTGTGTCTTACAATCTACACATTTGTTGTGTTTGTTGATGCTGCCAGCTGTGTTCCGTATGTTATAGGGTCAAAGGTCATATTTTGGTGCCTGTCCTTTGTGCACTCAACTGCCACATTTCTTGACAGATGAGCATAGTGATGACACAAAATCGCCGCCACTGCCGGGGGATCGATACATTCGCACTGCGCGGCAATACAAATTGCGACATTTTTTAGTTGATTAGGTAGTTGTATTCATCGTCATCATCCTACTTCTCTTATTTGAAAAGCTCATTTATTAAGATATGAATCACTATTAACATAATTTAAGAGCTGTACATAATTATTCATATTTGATTAAATGACATATTGTAGAATAATATGATATTGAAAATTGCAGTAATTCAAATGACAATGACTACGATGATTAAGGTGTTAAGGTTAAAAGGTAATTACTTATAATTGTGGTGACCACCGTAACATAGTAGTATTGATAGTAGGATAATGATGAGGATGAACAATAAAAAAATACCTATTTCGATAATTAGATACCTCATTTTATCTCTCTGAATTTTGTTTGTTTGAAAGACTGAGTGATTAAAATTGGAAACCATGGGAGACAAACAGTCACCGATTAGGCATTGTTTGCTATATAGAGGGCGCAAGTAGCTTCATGTAGTGCTGTAATTGTAGTGATTGCCATAATCTAATTGTTTGTTTCTATTCATTAGCTCAGCGAAGGAAAAAGGACACTACGATGAATTCCTTGGGTCACTTGTTCGTGAACTCAAACAAACCCCTTGTAAGTGGAATCAATTATAAGATGGTTATTTCATAGAAAAACCGTATAATTATAATATCAATACAAATTATAATAATAATAATAATAACCAATTTGTTGTATATTACCCATTTTACATTTTACAAGCAAAGTCAATTTTCCTGAGATCAGTGTTAAAGTCTACCCAAAGTTTTGCATTCTTTCTCTTCATCATTAACTAATTCCCCAAAAAATTAACACGACATTAAAATCATTAATTCTTTTACTAGGTGGTATATAAAACACACCAATAATCAAATTCTTTCTACTTTGAGGTATCTCAATAAATAAATACAATGAAATATTGCCTTACTTTGAATTATAGTTGATTGTGTATAACTAGACCAACTCCTCCAGCTTTCCTATTATTTCGTTCTGATCTTTTAAATATTTCACCGAGGCTGCATGCCGAGTTTGAAATAAATTTAATGGCTCGAGGGGGATTCCGAATTAGGAGGTGAATATATGTTATATTGAACAACGATGCACGCAATATATATATATATATATATATATATATAAAATTGAGGCTATTTGTGATAGGACGCGTTCGTGCACATATAACGAAATGTTGAGTGTCACGTGACACATATTAAGCCAATGGGATGCTCACCAAGAAATATCTTAAGTATATATATATGTACAATAATAATAATATCAATAATGATATAACGTCTCTATGCGCTTCCATTTGAAAATAGGCCTTATAGCCCGGCTTTAATTACAACAACCCACAGATACCGGATATTCTCTCACTTCAACTGGAATGTGTTGCAAATGTAGATCAATGTCTTGCCAAAGACGTTATTCCTGAACAAAAAACCTGTTATCCCTTTAATGGTAAAAAAGGTGAAGATAGCAACTAACTTGAGAATTCCTATGAAATGCCCACATCACATCTTCATCTGGCCCCAGGCCCTCGCACCCACACCCGCTTTGGCGATCATGCCTTTTCTATGTGTACCCTCCCCCCCCCCCCCCCCCCACCCCCCAACTTTAGAACAAACTTCCCCTTGAAATACGCCATTACCCAACCTTATAAACCTTTAAGAGTAAACTGAAAACTTATCTCTCCAATATTTAATGTAATCATATTTTGTTTATTAATTCATTAAATGGTGTGTAAACTTTTGCTTATTATTATTAATATATGATTGTTCTTAGGAAATTGTTATTATAATGATGTATCATGAATACCATTGTTGTTACTTGTAGGTTAACATTACCTTGTATTTTTGTTAAAGCGCTTAGGAACATCGTATGACGTGCTTTATAAATGCAATATATTTTTTATTGTTTTTTATCATCATTATACAGATAGATATCCTATTGTGGTGGTGACTTTTGCCGACAACCAACGTAGGAGAGATCGGATCCTTGAAGACATCACCATTGCCGGTATGACAAAGGGCAGTGTGTTCTTCATCGAGAACTACACAGCTAAAAACCACGATATGGATTCTGAGAAACACATTGCTCTGCTTGAGATACTAGAGGCATGCATCAAACGAGCTGATGATAATATATCCCTCCGATCGTGAGGAAAAAAGGAAAATCCTAACTTGCCCCATTATTAGTAGAACCATGTTTATAAAAGAGTATCATGGTAACTGTGGAACTTCCTTATGTTTACCATTGTACCTTGTGGTACTTTTATGGTTGCAAAGTTCACATACCATGGTTCTAACCATGGTTCGGTACCATAGCTATTTGATATAATTATCGTTCAGTACTAGGATTTCATGATATTAGCACGGTTCATGTTTTCATTTTCTTTTGTTAACAATTGATTCAGATATCCATCTTGGGGAGAAAACAAATTATATGATTCCATAGCCCTAACGTTTTCTTGTTATGGTTTTATTCGAAATGAAAGACTGTTTGGTCGGGCTATCTGGATCTTGAAAATGATTAGATTCATTTCCTTCAATCAGTTGACCGAGTTAACGTTCGACTATTGTTCATAAGTCATACATTGGTGCGATAAATGCCATCACCGGAGGCTTTCCTAAACGCTTCATAAATACTCTTAGCACACGAAAAATCTGTAGGCAGAAAGCCCCACCAATATTGTCAATTCATTCTCTGTATTCTTGTATTGCTTTTTTTGTAAACGTTACATCATGTTTAGATGCGAAGCTTGAATTAAACAAAATGGCTGCAGTAATATAACTTGATAAAACATTTCTGAATTGTTTGGATCCCAGAACCTACATGTTATAACAAAATTGACTTGAGAATGCATATCATTTACTTCATTATCGTGACTCTGCTACGTGTACCCATTTACGCATGCTGTTCATAAAAATTAATATAAATTTTGGCAACGATGAATGGATGTCATGCCTCAGCCGACTCTATCATAAGTCAAATCCAACCATAGTATGCAGGCCTTTGGATTCTCTTGCATGTACACATTATATTGATTAAGACATGCATGGAAGTGACTTGCTACAGACGTGTTTGTCTGCATCTCAGAGTATTTCTCATAAAGTATTGATAGAAGAACATTGACAATGACAAATATATTATGTAATACGTCGCTTTATTATATCATGTTAAACTGTGCCTCATTTGGACCCCTAACTCCACAAAACAATGTGGGCTGATTATAAGAAAAGTCTTTGGAATTGAACCAAATAATGAGCCCCAAATTTAAATCAAATAAGTGTTTAAGTTAAAAAAAAATATCCTTTACTTGAATCACTTATACACTATTGGAACTCTGTGAATTTTAATTTCAGCCACAAACCTCTACGTTATAGCTTAAGTTATAGCTAATTCACAGGTTTGATATAAAACGATATATGATTAATTTAATGTCTACATATGGTTCAACTATGGATATTTTCTTTTTCTTAGTAAATCATGTACATGGATATGAATACGACATTTTATTTTGTTATCCACTTGAATACATTGTTAACATTATGTTATGTTGTTGTTAATAAATTCAAATTCAAATAACATGCAGGTTTGAAAAAGATTGCAAATAGACCATGGGATAGACGTTAACATATTTGGCTCTTTTTCCATTTTTGTGGGTCACCTCCTGCAACCACATAAAACACTCAATATAGGTAATGAAAGGTGCTCAAACCAATTATGAATGTTGCCATCTCTCAAAAGTTCACATTATAAAGATAAAAGCGTTCTTTGGTGACTATTTTGTTTACAGCTTACACTACAGCCCCATGTACTGTTTTCTGTATCCTTAGCAATGTTCCTTGCCAAAATGCACTCAGTTATTCAAAAATAATCTTGAATTCAGTATCTAGACTTTTTAATATCCACATGTACGTCAACAAGCTTTCAAGAAGATGTTCTGAGATTCTGAAAAAGCAATCTTTCGTTTGGATCATGTCAAGAATTAAAGAAAAGTAGGATTTTCTCAGGCAATTTATTTTAAGTTTCTCACTTGTCTAAAATAGTCTATGTGTAATAAAAAAAGCTTCCTTTAAGTTATTTTTGATTACTTGTATGTTCTCTTATGTGCCGGGTATTTGATTTAAAAGAAAAGGGAAATTGTTAGTCAGCAGTATCATTTTGTATTATTTTCCCTCAACAATTCAGTTTAGTAGTGTACATCGCAACTAGGTGCAAGCATTTTTCCTGGAACCATGTTTAGTGTAAGAGGTGGTCCTATTATCTTTCTTTTTCTCTGTCCATGTGATCTGCTAAAAGAATAGCTTCTCATGAGTGAAGAGGAATTTCCCCCATTACCCCGCGTCAAGTCACTGGTTACAACGATACAAATTTTCATCCTCCAAATCATGCAAAAAAACAACAACTATGGATTAGCTCTTTATTCGCAGAACAGCAACAACCATTACAAAATATAAAAAACATACATATACATTCCAATAGATATGCAACAACAGTTCAATAATCAATCAACAATGGCATAGCTACAAGCAAGAATGGAAGGGCTCATGCAAATACCCCTCCCTTTCCTTACCCTTATTGAAAAGCAAAAACGTTAGAAAATATTTAGAGTGAAAGATAGTAGACAGAAAATAGAAGAGGAAAGGGCAACATAGAATGAATTTCATGAACAAGAATTGACACCCTCCCCTTACTTTATTGCTTTGTTCTCTAATAGTTTATCTACATCATAAGACCAGTTCCTATTATCAGCTGGACTCAAGCTATGCCACAGTTGACCCAAGATCACATGCCCACATATAACCATAAATACAAAAACAAACAGAGACGTACATTCCACCATTGCCATCATGGGGTTTCTTCCTAAAGTACATTGAAACATTGAAATAAACATTTTGATGTACATTTAACGATGTAAATTTACTTCACGATAGTCCGTGTAATATAAACAGGTACATTGTATGTGTTTAATCTTTGGTTTTATGACTCCAGTATGAAAATTCTTTACTTGATAAAACTGAGCATTCTAAGTAGCAGAAAAGAAAAAATTGTGCTTTTTATGATTGATTCACCATAACAAAACACAAAATCTCTCAATTTCAATACATGTACTTAAATTTCAGAAATGTCAAATCTTCTATCACCGTAAGATGCAATATAAACTAATGAGATAATAAACGGACATACTGAGTTCTTTGATACTACAACTTCTCATATTATCTTTAGTAATGTGAATGATCGATAAGCATTATATCATTGACATCAGTAAGTTCCGAACGCTTCATTTCTTTTTCGAAGTACGAGATAATGACTAAAACAATATTTTTGCATCAAGCTTGTATAATTCTTCTGATTGGTACATGATTAATGTTTTCGTATTAGATCCAATCTATACATTCAAATAATTTCATTAAAAAAATACTTAACAACTTTACTTTACTAATTAAAGTACCATTTACAGTGTATTAGGTGCAAAACCAAAATAAGAGATTGAGAGAGAGAGGGGGTGGGGTCAACGTAAACAACAATATGATACATCCCTGCTACACACCTTCTTCCTAGTGTGTTCATTCTGTAAACTGTATAATAGTTGCAGCTTGTCTTTGATAAAACATTGTTATTTTTCTTTTTCATGTGAAGTCAATTCAAATGGATTGTGCAATTGAAAATGATTTTTTTTTTCATGTGAAGCTTACTGCAATGAATTGTGGAATTGTGAAAGGCGTCTTGGCTAAGACACCGCAAGTGCAACATAGAACTTTATTCGCTATAGCTATCGAAACCATTCTTATACAAATTTCTATAATATTAGGCTATATTAACTTCCTCCAAATTGCCATGTTTATGTCCCTTTTCAATATCAAATTGTTACCTACTTCATTATCTTCAACCTAATAACATGGTTCACTCATTTTCAACAAAACAGTCATCGAATTTACATGTGGTCAATCCTCACACTACTAGCCCTAAATCAATCAGACAAAGGGGTCCATCATCATCATCATCAACTTCAGGTGGCGCTATAAAGCGCTGCTGTGGCCTTCACGAGAGCACGCCATGCAACTCTTTCAGCTGCCATTTGTGTTGCACCTTTCATTCCTTGTCCAGACACTTTCTTGATATCATCAGTCCAAGATATTGGGGTCCAGATGTATGTAATACTCTACCTAACGACATACGACATTCGAAATATGAAATCACCATATCATTTAAAAGAGCAGTCATATATATTATCATTTCACAGATAATAATTATAATAATCTTTTAGTCCACTCCAAAATTTATTAAACAGAAACGAAAATTCTTTTTGCCCAATTGATCGTGAGCCCGACAGCCACTGACCAGCGCCAGATCGACGTTGCTCTATCCCTTATTGTTGAACGCTTAACAAGGTAGCAGCAACTCCCATCTTTTAACGTCTTTTGGTATAACGCGGTCGGGGATCGAACCCACGACCTCCCGGTTGTGAGGCGGACGCTCTACTGACTGAGCCAACATATTGAAAAGTGCTGTAACGATTTAAACTATATGCTTATGTTTCAGAACCTTTCTGTGTTCATTCTATTCTGTAAACTGTATAACAGTTGCAACTTGTCTTTGATAGCATGGCAATCATTTTTAAAAATCAATTTCCTACGAAGAGTTGTTTCGAATACTGAAACCCCAAACATGTACTTAAGTTATGCTCTATCGATTATCAACCCCAAATCACATTCCTATTTCATATACGCTCTCAAACAGTTTGGTCAAATTTCACACACCTTCGAGTTAGAACGAAAATGCATTATAATTACAAATCTGAAGATTATTCGTCACCTGTACCTGGTCTCAATTTTCTATTTGATTTGAATTTTTAAAAAATATTTTAAAAAATATATTGCTGTTATGCAATATTTGATATATCATTTAAAGTATGATGGTAGTTATGTATTGTTTTAATTAGTGTGTAACAAGTCAAGTCTTTATGAAGTAAATGTTTTTAAGCAAGTAACATTTGTATATCTATGCTTTATGTTTTACTTCATATAATATCAGTATTCTACAATCAATATGTGTTATGTAACGTCGTAATTTGGATGTTGTTATCCTTGCTTTCTATTGGGTAGAATAAATATGATTAAGCTCAGTGTTTTTCATCTTTTAGAGAAATACAAAGTTCCGCGTCATCCTAACCCCGAATTCATTACAGAAGATTCATTTTGCATCATCCTTTTACTCTTCAAGTGTCATGTACACTCATAAGGACACAATTGTTTATTAAAAAATATCGAAAAAACGCGGCCGAGCGAAGCGACCGAAGCAAACAAGAAAGACATGTGTAGTATGGTAAAAAAAAAAAAAAAAAAAAGTTATCTTGTATAAATACTAATAAACAAGATAAGAGTGTTTAAATTAAAAATATGTATGCTGGCATCTCGCTGCCGAAAATATGAATACAACAGAATCCTATATTCGGTCACTCGATACACGAATATGGGGACATTAGGGAATCTTGCTGCCCATAATCATTCTGATATTAAAGGTAGGCGTTACTACTGCAGCTAGAAGGGATTAGACCACACAGCGAGCCATCGAGGTCACTGTGACAGGTGGCTATCTCATTAACTCAGCTCTCATTTAACATAAGAAAAAGAGGATCATGGGGGACCAACAGGCACCGATTTGGGAAGTTTTCTATATAGAGGGAGCAAGTAGCTACAAGTAGGACAGTGTGCCTTTAAAGTCCAAGTCTACCCCAAAAAATAACTTATTTTCAATAGTAACAGAAAAATCAGACAAACCAATCAAAAGAAAATTGAGCAAAATCGAATAACTAATAAGAAAGTTATGAATTTTTGAAAAAATATATAAAACTATGGAACAATGGAAATCACTTCACAAATTGCCAATTCGGTTATCGGTTTGTGACGTCATGTCCTCACTATTTATCAATTGCTTTGTATATTATAATCCCATTAATTTTTCTTTTTATCTTGCTGCCCATAATCATCCTGATATTAAAGACCAAGTCCACTCCAAAAAATAAATTATTTTAAATAGAAGCAGAAAAATCAGACAAACCAATCAAAACAAGTTTGAGCTAAATCGGATAACTAATAAGAAAGTTATTATTTTTGTTTAATTATGTAAATCTATAGAACAATGGAAATCACTACACAAATTGCCAATTCGGTTATCAGTTTGTGACGTCATGTCCTCACTATTTATCAATTGCTTTATATAGTTTAATCCCATTAATTTCCCCTTTTATCCCCTAAAACTTGATTTCCCCATGCCTTTGCCCAGGTTATATGATTTGCATCATATTGCGTGATATGATTTGTTTGATATTGACATTTCACGAAAAGTTCATGCACTTAATAAGTGATTTCTATATAAATAGTTTATCAAAATTCACATTTTTATGATTTAACTGGAATTTTTTCTCTATATTAGTGCATCTACACAAAAACATATTATTATCAATCTAACTTGGATGCTGGTGTGAAGAAATAGGATTCTTAGGGAGAAAATAGGAAATTAATATAAATATAAAGAAAATAATTAGTGGATAGTGAGGACATGACGTCACAGAATCATGAGTGAGTTGCAAATTTGTCTTGTGATTTTCAAAGTTGTTCATGTCATTAAAAATGCATAACTTTCTTAATAGTTATCTGATTTTGCTTAAACTTGTTTTGATTGGTTTTTCCGATTTTTCTGCTTCTATTGAAGGTAAGCTATTTTTGGAGTGGACTTGCCCTTGTAGTGTTACGAGAGACTGAAGTAAACGAGCAACATATTAAGTTATTTAGATATAACAAGTATAAGATATATTCGGGCAACTCGCTGTCGAATAGATATTCCGACACCTCAGTGCCTAAATATGAAGGAATCATGCACTTTACTTCCTGAAATCATCTTGTTTCTAAATTCTGCAAGTGAGTGCAGCGAACAAGGAAAATACATTAAATTATCTGTACAGTGTTACTTCCTCATGAAAAAGTAAATAGCGGTTTCTATTATTTTGTTTTTCACGAAATTGAATTTCATATCAAAATTTTTCCCGCGGCACCCCTAAAGGTTTCTTGTGGTATATCGGTTGAACAACGCTGATTTATTGGCTGCTAGGACGACAGCACCATGGCGGCCAGGAACAGAGTATTAAACGGGTTAAAATTTAGAACATTATTTTGTTATAAATTGTTTTCTTATTACTTTATTATAATTAGATATACATAATCATATGGGAGAGGATTTTATGCTGTTAGATGTGATGCAACACAAAAAAACTTTGCATTCATATTCTCTCAGTTGTTATTTCTGCTTGTATTCATCTTTTTTCCCGTTTATGTCTACTGTTATAATAAAAGAGATATTAGTTGTGCACTAGAATTACTGTGCACTTGTTTGTCATTGAATAATAACGACAGTACTGTTCACATTCATGAATACCAAAGAAATTTGCAATGTCATGTCATAAGGAAGAATGTCACGCTAAGCTAAGCAGGTGAATCCAGGTCAAGAGAGAGAGAGAGAGAGGGGGGACGAGATAAAGGGAAAAGGGTTAGAGAGTGAGAGAACAAAAGAGACTGAAAGAGAGGAACAGAAAGAAAGAGAAACATAAACAGAAAGAAATCGAAAGAAAATAGAAAAGGGAAAAGAGGTGAACGAAGGAAAGAACGAAAAAGAGAGAAAGAAAGAGAGAGAGCAATGATAATATAAAATAAGGAAAAGGCGATGAGAGAGGTGAAGAACAAGAGTTTAGTGTGGAGAGGGGGATACGGAAAGGGGTGTGAAAGGGCATGAGGAAGAAAAAATATAATAAGAAGAAGCAGAAGATGGCATTTGTGTGTCGACCTTCTGAAAGCTGATCTATAACAAAACCTGGCAACTAGTATGTAGTATTAGGGTTTCAATATTTTGTATACACGTCTAGCAGGTTAACAGGCAACATAATCTTCATTTTAATTACTTTCTCTCTATCACGTTTGACTGTATATCTAACGCCGGGTAATCTAGCTTGTGCATACAGTAAAATATTGTTAATATGATGTATGATTTTACTTTTAATCGAGTTACCCTATCTTTAAATGTCCATTAGGTAACAGTCTTTACTGGTTTTTAACTGTATAATCATTGTCTCCCATACTTCACTAGGTGTTTCTGTTTCCCTTTTTCTTCTTCTTCCCTACCAAACATTCTCTTTCTTTCTCTATCTTCTTCATAGCTGTCTCTTTGCCTTTGTCTCCTTTCGTATCCCATATAATGAATTTTCTTTCTACCAGCATGGCTTTGCTAACAGGCGAAGGTTTTTCTAGTTCCAGAGTTTCTATTTCGTTGTACAGTACATTATTTTATACATGTATTGTTAAGACTTGTACTTGTATACAGCCGTCACAAGTCAACAAGCCTCACTATTTTAGGGACTTTAGACCCAGTTCATATAGTCATTTATTGTGCACAAATCCTTAACAAAATGGTTATGTTATGAGTCATGACGTACAATTCTAAACATGTTTTCAATCATGGGGTAGAATCCGTTTCAACAGGGAAAAGGGAACAGACAAAACTCAGACAATAGTGGATAACAGTGGAGGGGGAATTGATATTATGGAAAATGTAATGTCACGCGATGTTCCCAGCTAAACAAAGTATCTTTCGATTGACAAAAAAGAACATTCTCAAATTTGGCAAGTGCAAAAAGTTCCCAGGACTATCAACAAAGCTATTTTAAACGGAGGTTAAATCTGAAAGAATTTATGGATTCTCATTGTGTTGGTTGTGTGTGAAGGATTTTTTTTCTTCATAAAAGGGTTCTGCATTCTTTGTAAATAATGTTTTAAAGACTTACACGTGTATAAAGCCTTGTCAATATGCCTATGTAACGAAGATATGTATCATGAACTTTTATGATTGCTTTTGAGTGGAATAAACTGAACTAATAACTGAAGTTCAAATGATAATACTGTCAATATATTATGCTATGAAAAGGATCGGGAGACGGAAAAATTGATATATCGGTTCTAGGACATCTACCCCCTGGACATCCACCCACGGATAACCACCCCAATCAACTACCCCCTAAAACAACTACCCCTTAGGACAACTACCCCCGGACAACTACCATCCGGACAACTACCCCCAGAAAACTACCCTCTAGGACAACTACACCCTAGTACATCTAACCCCGGACATCTATCCCCGGACAACTTCCCACCGGACAACTATCATAGGGGGTAGTTGTCCCGATGGGTAGTTGACTGGGGGTGGTTATCCGCGGGGTAGATGTCCAGGGGGTAGGTGTCCGGATACGGGATATATCAATCGACATTAAAGGTAATACAAAGTTTTGGTATGGGGTCATGAATTTGGTTCAAATGAATATATTGGAAGCATATGCGATCCTACAATATTCAGTGATCGTTGTCGCGGTTGAAATCGAGTCTAAGGTTGTGAAATTGTGAATAATAAACTCTTTATGTTGTATAGCTTCCTCTCAAGGTCAAGATATTAATTAAGCTATAAAGTAATGTTTCTTGACTAAGATCGATCGATTAGCTATTCGCGTTTGGAAATTATATATCACAACTACATATTCTGAGAATTTCATGGTCGCAGCTACCATTGTACGGCGGTAGGCGCTATTTGAAATTTATCAACATTTACCGGGAGCACCGGTAAATTTGTCTATTCATTTTATTCTCGAAAGCAGAAGTCTTTGAGGGGCTAAATTCGTCCTTGTTTTCACGAAGTGACGGTAGTGAGGAAAATCGTAACGCGAAGTGAATGCAATTTTTTTTCACTACCGTCACTTCGTGAAAACAGCGACGAATTGTCTAGTGCTAATAATACATCCACAGGGGCATCCAAGTACATCTAAATTGTAAAGAATCACTATCCACCCAATTTTCACAATTTCCCAAAACGTTGTATTACCTTTAAACGACGATGTAGATATTTGTATAACGGTTGGAGGAAGAGGAAGTGAAATTCTAAAAACACATATTGTAACATGAATGCCTATTATTATGCGTCAACTATCTGGCATAATAGTCGTTTCTCTGCACATTTAGGTATTCAGGTATACTAAAGAAGTGCACCGAGTTTGCCATGAGGAGGAGGGGGATGGAAGCCGTCCGTTCCCCCTTCCCCAACGAAAAACCGAAGATTAGTTTTCTTATCTAGTCTCTTTTTTATGTAAAAGGTTATATCATGTTTGGTGTGGTTTTGAATAAAATGAACTTGTAGCGTCTTACCTCAGCTGTTTCAGCTTTTCAAGGTTATATTTAACATATATAGTAATGAAATAAGTGGACCAAATGAAGCTGAAGGGGGACGGTGGGGAATTAATTGAAAAAAATGACAAAATTTAGTTTTACATTTCCTGGTTTAGTATGAAGTGTGAGCTTTCGAAAAATATCCATTTGATGGGGTACAGGTATATATTTCTTTGTCTAATTAAGGATTTAGTAATTAATGTCAAGCACTATGTCAACCGGAATTTGAAATATTCACTCAAATATGGATGTGGTTATGGATCCGGAATTTAAAATGACTAATTCATTATCATCTAATATCTATGAAGCAGACATCACCTGAGCATTTAATTTCTAAATACATTAATTGTTGCCTCACTTTTTCCTCCAGTTATCATTTAGGAGATGCAACAAAATTCACAATAGTTTTGGGCAAAAATGTTAGCCTATTATTACTCAAACGAATTTTCTTTTCCATGGAGTATTTAGTGCGTATATATTGATATTCTTCATAAACTTTAATGCTCATTTACCAATATTTACCATTTTCAGACTTAACTGCTATAACTTGAACATTATTAT
Source organism: Strongylocentrotus droebachiensis (assembly GCA_035222895.1). Lineage (NCBI taxonomy): Eukaryota > Metazoa > Echinodermata > Echinoidea > Camarodonta > Strongylocentrotidae > Strongylocentrotus > Strongylocentrotus droebachiensis. Next base: position 99,384 of record JAVYIG010003696.1, read on the forward strand.
TTAATTTTGTTCAGATATGGAGGTAATGTTTGTTTTCCGGAAAAAGAACATTTTGGTGATGGTTTTTAGGGGTACCTAAAATATTTAATTCCTAAATATGTTAACTGCTGCCTCATTTTTTCTCCAGTTATCATTTGAGGAGATGCAACAAAATGTACAATAGTTTTGGGCAAAAATGTTAGCCTATTAGTACTCAAACGAATTTTCTTTTCCATGGAATATTTAGTGCGTACTCACTGATATACTTCTTAAACTTTAATGCTCATTTACCAATATTTACCATTTTCAGACTTAACTGCTATAACTTGAACACTATTTATTCAATTTTGTTAAGACTTGGAGGAAATGTTTATTTTCAGGAAAAAGAACATTTTGATGATGGTTTTAGGGGTACCTATATGGTAAACCAAAATGTTTTTCAAATTACTTTTTTTATCTCTCTTTGAAAACAGCAGAATATTTCAAAAAGCAATCATTTAAATTAAGTTATATATATATATATATATATATACATATACATAATGTCTACCTTTAAATTTAACAAGTGATATACCGGTACACTTCTGGTTAGACGTGGTTGAGTTTTGACTTCTGAAAATTTGTAATTTCTTGTTTTGTTTGAAAATCTCTCATTTCACTTTTATTTTTAGTTGAATGGCTTTGTGTTTGTTATTTTTGGAGTCTTCATAGTCTACGCTTTCCAACAGTATATAGCTTGTACGGAGTGGCTTCTATGGTTTACAATATATTCTAAATTAATATAGGAGGCGTGAAATGCGATATTTTACCCAACTGCCCCCCCCCCCTAAAAGGTAAAGACCAAATCTGGTCATGCGATTGCATTGTGAAAGAAACGTTGTGGAATCGATCAGAAAAGGTTGAACATCTAGCATATTGACGTATTGATGTGTACATCAAGGTTCTTGAATCATCAAAATGATAAGAAATTTGGCCCAGTCTTGGTAAAGTTACAGGCTCTGTACACAGAAAGATGTATATGGGACTACACGACACGTGCGCGATATCTATCCGGTTCAGATAGATATAATGATTTACCAAATGTATCAATTAGTAGGCGGTTTCCCGGCATAACTTATATCATCAGATTTTAGTCAAAACATATTCTTTCACATGATTGGCAATAAGAGCTTCCATTTCATTTTTTGAAAGGGGGGCGTTTCGAAAACTGGTCTATACCATTAAAATGGAAAAAAGAAAAGCATATGAAACGATTCACGTTAAAAAAGGTTTAGAATATTGAAATGTGTCATTGGATGTGTGTGCGTGTGTGTGTTTTCTAATTCTGTTTCTCTTTTATTTTTACAGACAAGTTTCAATCAGATCGGATTACAAATTAAAAATGTCCTATCTTAACTCAAGACATTATAGAAAATATACAATACTTTCTATTCTCACTGAGTATTACCACCGTTACCATCATACTGATGATAGATGATGGTGATGATAATAATGATGATGGTAAATAGGATAAGTAGTAGTAGTAGTGGTGGTGGGTTTGTTGTGGTTGTGATAGTGGTATCAGTAGTAGTAGTAGTAGTAGTTGTAGTAGCAGGTCCAGTTGTATCAATAGTAAAGTCGTCGTTGTATGAGTCGTCATCCTCGTCATTGTATTAATACTATCAACATCATTGATAGTTGGCAATGAATGCAGATGCCTTTTTTTTAATAACCACGTACCTCTTACAGTCGACGGAACATTCACTTAATGTTCTTCCCATTTGCTTTATTTTCCTCGCATTTTTGTAAAATAAAATAACAAAGCTTAACAATTACTTGGACTTTAGATCCAAATCATTTGTATGCAGGAGTTTATTGTATCTTGATGTGTACAATGTTTAACAAATGACGATCACTTCAAACCATGTTTTCAATCATGTAGCAGAATCCATTTCACCAGGAGAAAAAATGAAACTCAGACAATAGTCATTGATAACAGTGAATATGGGTGCTAGATTTGATGGTACATTCAATAATCTTTGGCTTTTTTCGGGTGCACAGAGTGTCTATCGAATTAATGCTCAGCCTTACCCATGGCTTTATAATTTTTAAAGGGAAGGTTTACCCTTATAATAAATTTCTGTTAAAATAGATAGAAAAATAGAGAAAAAGACATTTTCATCTCAATCTTAGTGATTACTACGAAGGAATAAATCTTATCATAAAAAGGGCTCTGTATAATGTAAATTTTCCTTCAAGATCTATTTCTTGGGTCTACATATATATATATATATATATATATATGTGTGTATCTCTTCTTTTTTTGTGAGAAAGAGAGAGAGAAAAAAAACTTGTTTCAGTGAAGGGTAATACAAAGATGGGGAGGACCACGATTGTTAGCAGTCGACATGTAAAAGAAATAAATGATAAAACAAATTTAACTATTTCAGCACAGCCACTTAACACCCCCCCCCCCCCACCTCCGAATCGACTCAAGAAATAAAGAAAAAACATCGCCACCTTCTAAAATATTGTCAAAGTCATTTCTAGATAGGTAGTGATGGAGGGGGTCAAAATTGTAAATGCTTTAAGTAGGTATATCAGATGCTTGTTGATATTCTATTATAGCCGTTATAAGACATCATTCTGATATAAAATAAATGTATCGCTTTTTCTTATATTACACACTGTCAGCTACTATATACAACTACTTTAAAAATTGTTAATGATATATAATGTTCTCATAACTAATTGACGCCATGAACCGTAATACTCTTTTAATCTACTTAAACAATAACATTGACGTATCCCCTTGAAACATCAACAAAATATGTACAAACGTATGTATATACGGTTAACAACAAAATTATTCATACTCCATAAATGCGTTGTGTTTTATGTTATGTTGTAACTCAAGAGTGAAATGACGAGTGGGTGAATAAGGGCTTTTGTTGAATACCTTTTGATGTAAAATTTGATATGTCATATTATCATAAAATATTAGTTGGGAAAATCCATTTTTCACATACTTCAAAAGGTACGAAACTTGCTAAGGGTAGGACTAATTTAGTTGTTATCTGTAGATAGGGCACTAGTAGGCCTACGGCATTAAATAGGTAAACCACCTTCATTAACGTTAAGGCATTGCTCTGATAAAAAGATCCATACTTGTGTAAAATAGGTATGCCTTTTTTCTGTTTCAGCATGATACGCTGTCAAACGCCCGTTAAAAATCCTTCAAATATGTTTTCATGGTAAATTGATAACATAACCTTAAAATTGTACTACTCTACTTAAAAGCACTTTAACCAATTTCCTTTATTTACAAAATAACGAATGTAAAGATAGATAAACGCTTGACCAGCAGCTTTACGTCCTATCAGATGGACTCAGTAATGTAGGATTAACACACTTAAAAAAACTCAATATCTTGGTTACTACACGTTCACTACCCTTCTACCCACTTTACAATCGTAAAACAGTTGAAGACATCTTGAATAGAATAGAACAATTGAATCATTGAATAGTACAGCTGGCATCACATAACAAATATAGACAAATTATAAACATAGGCTGGATACAATATTTAATGTCCAAAATGATGAAGAAAAGTAGAATCTAGTTATTAATAGTAGTACAAAGTATTACTGCAAATGGTAAGTAAGATTAACTTTGTTATGAGTATGATTAAGTTATACTTTATTCAACTAAGTCAATATCTAAGTACCTTTTAAAAGAATATAATCACATTACAGAAAAAATAAAATACTAATGCATTAATTGTAACGAGAAATGGGAAGTTTTTATAAACCACATTTGAATAAACTTTTAACTATTTTACTGTGACATTAAAGTACTCATGAACATCTCTACCGCTTTAAAGGTAATATGTTCCATTTGCAGGCCCAACAAATGAAGAGCTTACATTCCAACGGCATTTAAAAGACTTAGAACTTCCCTCAAAAAGAAAGGACTTGAAAGTTAAAATGAAAAAGTCATCAGAATCAGATGTTTCCAACCCATTATCAGTCATCAGAATCAAATGTTACCAACCCATTATAAGTCATCAGAATCAGATGCTTCCAACCCACTATAAGTCATCAGAATCAAATGTTACCAACCCAATATAAGTCATCAGAATCAGATGCTTCCAACCCATTATAAGTCATCAGAATCAGATGTGTCAAACCCATTATAAGTCAACAGAATCAGATGTTCCAATTTCACTATAAGTCAACAGAATAAGATGTTCCAATCTCACTATAAGTCATCAAAATCAGATGTTCCCAACCCATTATAAGTCATCAGACTCAGATGTGTCAAACCCATTATAAGTCAACAGAATCAGATGTTCCAATTTCACTATAAGCCAACAGAATCAGATGTTCCAATCTCACTATAAGTCATCAAAATCAGATGTTCCCAACCCATTATAAGTCATCAGAATCGGATGAGTCAAACCCATTATAAGTCAACAGAATCAGATGTTCCCAACACATCATAAGTCATCAAAGATAGATGCTTCCAACCCATTATACGTCATCAGAATCAGATGTTCCCAACCCATTATAAGTCATCAGAATCAGATTCTTCTAACCCACTATAAGTCATCGGAATCAGATGTGTCCAACCCATTTTATATCATCAGAATCAGATGCTTACAACCCATTTTAAGTCATCAGAATCAGATGTTCCCAACCCATTATAAGTCATCAGAATCAGATGTGTCAAACCCATTATAAGTCAACAGAATCAGATGTTTCAATTTCACTATAAGTCAACAGAATCAGATGTTCCAATCTTACTATAATTCATCAGAATCAGATGTTCCAATCTCACTATAAGTCAACAAAATCAGATGTTCCCAACCATCAGTCATCAGAATCAGATGTTCCCAACCATCAGTCATCAGAATCAGATGTTCCCAACCCATTATCAGTCATCAGAATCAGATGTTTCCAACCCATTATAAGTCATCAGACTCAGATGTGTCGAACCCATTATAAGTCAACAGAATCAGATGTTCCAATTTCACTATAAGCCAACAGAATCAGATGTTCCAATCTCACTATAAGTCATCAGACTCAGATGTGTCAAACCCATTATAAGTCAACAGAACCAGATGTTCCAATCTCACTATAATTCATCAGAATCAGATGTTCCCAACCCATTATAAGTCATCAGAATCAGATGAGTCAAACCCATTATAAGTCAACAGAATCAGATGTTCCCAACACATCATAAGTCATCAAAATCAGATGCTTCCAATCCATTATACGTCATCAGAATCAGATGTTCCCAACCCACTATAAGTCATCAGAATCAGATGCTTCCAACCCATTATAAGTCATCAAAATCAGATTCTTCCAACCCACTATAAGTCATCGGAATCAGATGTTTCCAACCCATTTTAAGTCATCAGAATCAGATGTTCCCAACCCATTATAAGTCATCAGAATCAGAGGTGTCAAACCCATTATAAGTCAACAGAATCAGATGTTCCAATTTCACTATAAGTCAACAGAATCAGATGTTCCAATCTCACTATAATTCATCAGAATCAGATGTTCCAATCTCACTATAAGTCAACAAAATCAGATGTTCCCAACCATCAGTCATCAGAATCAGATGTTCCCAACCATCAGTCATCAGAATCAGATGTTCCCAACCCATTATCAGTCATCAGAATCAGATGTTCCCAACCCATTATAACTCATCAGAATCAGAATGAAAAGAATGTTCGGGATGCTTTTTTAAGATATTATAAAAACGTGGAAAATAACAATAAAACCATCAGATTAGAATTGGACCTTTTCGCCGTTCCCTTCTTATTTTCTCCCCCCCCCCTTATTCTTCTCCTTCTCCTCTTTATTCTTATTCTGTAATCGTATAGAAGAGCAATAACGGGTTAATTCTCCTGTGCTAATTTGGATCTTATCTTAAGTAGAAACCTTGACCACAACGATGGCTTTTCCCTGCGGTCCCTCTCTTTGCGCCACTGATATGTGATGTTATCATCAGCTCGCAAGATGCAGGCCTCTAGTATCTTCAACAGGGCAAGGTGTTTCTCTTTGTTCATCTCGTGGTTTTCTGCGGTGTAGTTCTCAATGAAAAACACACTCCTCCTATCCATGCCTGTAATTACGATATCCCTTAAGATCGATTTTTCTGTCGGCTATACGGTCCGCGAATGTAACCACCATGATAGGATAGGCACCTATTCCAATACAAAGAAGGTCAAGCAAGAACAAAAAGGAGTCAAATTCACTGATACCAGAAGAAAGAGATTCTTTTCCCATGTAAAATAATATTAAGAATGGCAAATTTCGTACAGGGTTTTGGTTTTCTTTATTTGTAAAGGAAGATATGATTTCAAATGCGTCCTTTATCAACAAAAGTGCATTTAAAAAAAAAATCTTATATAATTTCTTTTTTGGTTTAACAAGTCATTGAAACACCTGAAAAATAAAAGGAGAATGTGTTTGGAAAGTATTTTATTCATTTTTATTCAATTATTTGAGTAGGTAATTATGCTAGCAAATACTAGTGGCCTGACAGTTTTGCAAGCCTGAACCTCATGATTATCAGTCTGAGGTGATATATACAAATACCATGACATTTCGAGATAATAATACTACATTATTTACCATGTGATGCCTTCATCTCCGAACAGAACGAGTCGAGAAATAAACGACATTCGTCAGCTTCTATACAAGGGCTGAACAAAAAGGTATGAAGGGAAGATTCAGACTATATGTATGAGCTTTTGTGACCGAAACTTGGAATTGTCAGTTCATCTTTTCCTCTCAAGAACGGAGAAAGGTGTACTTATCGATAAATCCTATAATTCTTCATGGAAAGTTGATGATAATAGCAATAATTATATGACAATTTTAAAGCGTCTAATCAACTTAAAATCGAATGACATTTGCATTATATCCCAAAAATAGAACATACACAAATAAAAGAGATCAATTTATCGACCAATGTTAATTAATGGTAAAATACATAAAATTCAAGGGGCATTGTTATGAATACATGAAAGGTTTACATTAACCCAAAGGCAGGAAGGGTCCTGTATTAAAGGTATTTTAATATGATAATTTAATTGTCATCTGATTAAGCGGCATTGGGCGCAGATCTTGGCTCGGACAAACATATTGATGCAACGATCAAAGTTTGAATGTGCGGTCGAATTTATTTTGTTACACACCATCAAAAGCCCGCCATCCGCTGAGAAATGCTTTTCAGCAAGGCTTTTTGATGCAGTAAAATACATAACATATTAATAGAAAATAACAATGACAGCATATGAAAAAGGTAATTTTCGTTATCGCCAATTCCTCCAAATGCCGGGATTTGAACCTCTTGGATGTAATTTCGAGCCGCTTCCGGGACTTACATACTTTCGGTGCTGCATACGTTGCATGCAATATAAGTATCCGAAAGCTTTTTCAAGATTCCTCTCTTTTCGGCTGCTACTGACTTCCTCGAACTTTTTACAAGTCCATGATATATCAAGGATATCTTCTAATGTTTTTTCGTCTATTTTGGTGCGACCATCAAAACAGCAGATTCACAGTATCGCACCATATTTCAACTGACAATTCAGTTTGTACAAAAAAATAAAATTACTCACGGAATAATATTTAAAAATGCCAAAGACGTCTAAGTTATTAAATGTGAACGGTTCCACCATCCAACTATTGCAATGTATGTATACACCTAGCTTGGTGACTAGCGGCTGCCTCGCAGCCCCGTGCCGCCCCGGCCGAGATCACAGCCGCACAAAATGGGAGCATGAAATTAACATCTCAGGATTTTAGGGGTATTGACGATAGTGAGAATTGTAATTACGGTAATGTAATTGCGATGTAAACGGTAATGAACTTATTTCTCAAACAAGACATATATTATACAATATTTATAGACTGGTTTGACATACTTGTTTTGATAGACAATGATCGGACACTCTATCTCCTCGCCTTTCTGCTTAGAACGGGCATCCATTCCCCGTCTACCCGCTGATGAAAATAAAGTGGAAAAAAAATCATCTGCAAGTACTGCATCACATACGTGGTTTTATGGAACTACACACACATGAAGCATCATAATTTTTTCCACACCTAAAGTCATCTGTTGTCATTTTAGGATAGAGTAATCTTCATTTGCTAATGCTCCAAGGTTGTTCTTCCACATGGGGAAAACAAAGCTCACAAAGTATTCACCCCATCTCAACCTTCTTCTTCTTTTTGTTGTCTTCTTCTTTTATCTATTCTTCGTCTTCTTACTCTCCTTCTTCTTTCTCTTCTTCTTCTTCTTTTTCTTCTTTTCTTTTTCTTATTGTTCTTCTTTTCCTCCTTCCACTTCTCCTTCTAGTATATCTTCAAGGTGTTCTGCAACCTTTAACGAAGATTGAGGCAAATGAATGAGGTTTAGTGGGATAGCCGAAATGTAATACAGAATAACGACTGGATTGTTTTTTTTTTTGTAGGATCTTGCAACCTTTTGAAATTTAGTGCATGATTTTGCCCCATGATAAATACACTTACAGATCTCGGCCATCACATCGTGTACTCTAGAAATAGAGAAATCGAGCAGACCACGTGTATCAACGGTTGTGATGTAATCGGTAACCTTCGCGGGATCACGATACGTAGTCTCGCCGCCTTGAGTATAGCCCGTTGCCTCAACAAAGATGTGTTGCCATTTGTCTTAGAGTTTTAATGATCATATTGATGATGATAATAATATTGATAAAGATAATAATAATAACAAAAATAGTTATCATTTTTTGTAATGATGATAACAATAATTATATTGATAGTAATAATACAATATTAATATAAATAATAACATTTATGATAATAATGATAATAATAATAGTAATAATAATACAAATAATATTCAATTATGCGAATAATCATGATAAATTTGATGACATATTTATTTCATTTTCATGACAAATACAATACAACGCAGTTTAGGTCTATGTTGGCCGTTGCTTATGATTTTTTCAGCCATTTATATCATACATTTTGGAGGTTTCTACGTTTTAACGAAAAATGTGTAATATACTTTAAAACGGCCATAAATCATGAAATATCCATCTTTAAAATGTGATTGTGGTGTCTTTACTTCGGTTCGGGGTCGAAAAATACTTGTATACTACTTACAATAGGTTATGGCCAATAGAAAAACCCGGAAATCCAAGATGGAGTGCAATATGGCGCCTATTCTCCCCACTATGCACAGTAAAGCTATGATTAGCAGGATTAAAATATGCTTTAGATTATCATAAAGTTTTAGAATAGCCTTATACTCATAACAATACAAAATATGGCAGCCGTTTGATAATCCAACATTTAAAATGGCCGCTGGAAGCTAAAATTAGCCATTAATTGTGATATATATATCTATCTAAGAGCTGTGATTTTTATGTCTATACCTAGGTTTCGGGGATCGAAAATCTATTCAGACTGCTGAAAATGTAGTATGGCCACCAGAAAGCGTAGAGATCCACGAATGTGTCCAAAATAACCGATAAAAACCTTATATCATAAAGAAATAACATTGTTGCTACTGTGCTTTCCAATTAAGCTGCTGGCACTGGCATGAATGCAAAGCACATGTGTCATTGCGAAAGACGTGCTAACCTTAGATGTAAAGTGATTTACATTTTCCGCCACTTCGCTGTTTGAGATGGCCTGCAGAATTTGAAAAAGTATTGAAAAATTAGCCGCAGTATGTCATTAATGTATTTCCCCTATTAGGAACGAGATAATAATGAATCTAATGAAACCAATTAAGTTGTCTTGTAGCAGACAACAATCATACAGATCCAAGATGGCGTCGAAAATAACGGCAAAGTCCTTAAAATCCTGAAAGAGATTTACTAATAAATAACCAAATGTCTTTCGTCAGTCTTTAAAATATGAGTTTATACATATAAACATGAAATTTATAATTTTGGTGTCCTCATTTTCCAAGATGGAACCCAAGATTTTCGCCATTATGCCATTCAAGATGGCCTCCTTGACTGGAAGAAGAAGTTTTGGGTCGTAGTAGCTTATGTTTGAGTCACTGTTCGATTTACCCGTCTTGGACCTCATTGTTTGTTAAAAACGTACTCGTGTAGTGCATTTACATGTCCATTATCGTTAACACCACCTTAACCAAACTTTCTGTCCTTTTTTTCTACAAAAAAGGACTACGGAGATATTACCATATGTAAGACCGAATTAAGCATATTAATTACCCCCTTGGACTTTTAGCACAATGACAGTACAAGTCATAGGACCGACCTTTAAATAGGATGATATAGAAAGGGATAAACATTTTGGACCATGTCGTATAGCACCTGTTATAACTTTATTCATATCAGAGAAGTGTTATTGCAATGTTACAATGAATGAACAAATTTCCATAGAAAAAGCATAACCTGACCAGTGGAATATCCAGCATGTAATAGGGCTGGTTCACCAATCCCACCTATACAGAGAAGAGATAGGTAAAGCTATTAAATAAATAAAACACTTTAGAAGTACCGGTCTCCTGTGTGCCTCAGATTAAAGGATATTGGATTGAGAATTTAAAATCATTCTTGAAAAGCATGCGAAGATTCCCCTCCCCTCCTCGTGTGAATATCTGCTGGTAAACACAGTCCTTAAATTATGATTGTATAAGCCATTATAGATAGGGTACGCTATCCATAAATGGCCGCATCACTACTTCTACACAGTATATATGATATACATGTAGTGAGCACAATCAAACAGGAGGTACTATAGGGAAAAATAGTAAACTAAAGTCATGTGCACCTAATACTGGACAAGTATATGTTATTGATGCTACCGATCCCGCTAGATAAAAATGAAGCACATATTTAAATTTGCCACCTTATGGTACTCTAAGAATCTTATTATCGTGCTTTCGGTTCGCGACGGAAGCCAAAGGCGACGGGAGAATTCACTCAACCGAGATAGCCTGGACTATGCTCCCGTCTTCATTTGTAACCTGTTTCGGTACCTGGGACGGAGACGTCGCTGGCTAGTGACGTAGTGCATCGTGTGCAGGCACTTCATGCGTAGCGATGAAAAAAAAGCCCCCAAAGTGGGCCTGAACGGCCAAACCATTGGTTTATTGTATAAAGATTGAGGTATAGAATAAGCTACTCAACAGCGGCGGAGCGACTTCCAAGGTGGGGGGGGGAGGAACAGCAACAAAAAAGGGCACCTACAAAACGAAAATCTCAAAGCGAAAATATACAATATTTTAGACATAGGTATATGCCCCCAAATTGGGGTTTCACTGTCAGGTGTGATTTCAATATTTGTTTCTGTTCATACACCATACGAGGTATTGATTGAGCATTACTCTTTGCAGTTGGGTGTGACGATCAAGACATTCATCAGCGAGCGATGAAAACAAAATAAGATTTTTGAGGTCGCAGTGCGAAATTTACATCTTATAAAGAGGGGGAAATCCTGATGGGGTAAGAAGCACATTCTCATAACGGAAGACTAACAAGACCTTTGATAAGTAACATAATTGTATCATATATAGAAATGCGAGCGAGCTTTGGTGGATATTGCTCTCAGTCGCTTCAAATTAGGGGCGCGTTTAATGATGAGAGGAAAAGGGGACACTTAAGTCGAAAGGGATCAGACACTTATTAGAAAAGAAAAGAATATTCTGCTGGCCATTACCTATTGTAAATGGTATGAATGGATGTTTTAACCCTCGAAACCTAGGTATAGACACACACAATTACAGCTCAAAGTTGGATTTATCACGATTTATGGCTAATTTCGGTTTCCGGCGGCCATTTTGGATTACAAAATAGCTGTCATTGTTTTGTATCGTTATGAATCTTAGGCTTGTCTCTACCTTAACAATGATCTAAAGATTACCAGCGAATATCCTGACCTCTCAAACATGTTTTTATTTTTTGCTAATTATAGCTTCACTTTAAAGATACTATGTCCCTTGTGCAGCCAACATCAAATTCTATAGAACCTTGCAGGAATTATGAACACGTCATGAATGTACTATATGTGAAATTAAAACGTCAACAGCCCCCTAATATTCAAATTATTCAAGGAAACCTGTTAACTTGCTAGACTTCACTGTCAGACACTAATGAGTGACTGACTGGCTTTTTCTTCTTCTTTGGTAAAAAAAAATACACAAAATGAGCTGTAAAGGGTACATGACCATTTGTCTACATCAATAACCCACTTCTTGTAATGGTCAAAATTAAACTGATTGAATCTTTGCGCAGCACAAAACTCACGACCATTCGGTACAATGGTCTGAAATCAAACTATTAGCACTTATTAGTCTTGTTCAGATGGGCAAAAGTTACCCTGGGGGCGCATATTTTTTTTACACAACTGTTTAGTCATTTTCGCGAAAAAATTGCAAGAAGTGCTCTGGTTAAAGAGTCTAAGTCGACAGCGCACTTACACTGTATGTGCAAGCACGTACACCCAGGGAAGGGAAGATGGTCGAAGATGATAGATATGATGAAGATGATAGATGATGATTTGGAGAAAGGGGAAAAAGGGAAATACATAAGGAAAGAAAAGAGGATAAGTCAAAGGAAGAACATAGAAATACATAATTGAAGAGCTAAGACGATCATAGATCTAGACTATGGAAAAACAGGGAAATACATAAAGAAGGAGAAACTTAATCTTTCAGATTAAAACAAAGAAATACATGACGAAGGAGAAGAGGATAAATTGAATGAGAAACAAAGAAATACATAAAACAAAAGAGAAGAGGTTAGATGAAGGCGAACAAAAGAAATGCATAACGAAGGAGAACTGGAGAGTAGATTGAAGGAAAAACAAAGAAATATATAACGAAGGAGAAAAAGAATAGATTGAAGAAGGAAAAAAAATACATGACAAAAGAGAAGAGGATAGATTGAAGGAGAACACATAAATACATAATGAAAGAGAAGAGAGGATAGATTTAACCCGAAACAAATAACGAGTAAAACTATGTAGACCCTACACATGTACAGCTCCAGCAATCCAACAAAACTGTGAAGGATAATGCTAGACTCTTTCTCTAGTCGTTTGCACAGTATATTTGAATAAAGTGGCTAAACAGTTGTGTAAAAAAATATGCGCACCCCGGGGAACGTGTAGGGGTAAGCGCAAGTCGAGGTAAATATGGTGGCGTATATGGCGGGCCAAGCATGCCAATATCCGTACAACTATACCACTATGGGACTATACGTCTATCCAGCCGGCCAATCAGAACGCAGGAAACTGTACATATTTACAGCTATACCATTGAAGGCGGATTCAGGGGGGCACAGGGAGCACGTTCCCCCTCCCGCCGGTTAAAAGGGGAAAAGGGGGAAGGGTGAAAAGAAAAAGGGAGATAAGGAGAAAAAGGAGGGGGAAAGAAAAAGGAGGGGGAAAAGAAAGAAAAGGAAAGAGAGAAAGAAGAAGAAAAACGAAGGGAATCAAAAGGGAAGAGGGGAAAGGGAGGTGGAAGGAAGAAAGGGGAAGAAAGAGAGAGAGGAGAGAAAAAGCGGGAAAGGAAGGAAGGGGGAAAGACGGAGAAGAGAAAGGGGGGAAAAGGAGCATGAGGAGGGAAGGGGGGCATGCAATTTTGCATGGTGCATAATCACAACAAGAACAAAAAAAAAGAAGAGATGAAACATAGGGGGAAAGAGAGATTATTTGTGAGTTAAAGGAGACAGGAAAAAATGAAAGAGAATTAAACTGCGATAGAAGAAATGTGCGAGAGCATGAGGAATTGCATTTCTTTTAAAAGAATAATGGGATAAAAACCAGGGGCGTCGATAAAGTTGGGAGGGGTGTGGGGTGCGACCCCGGAAGTTTGAAATGTTAGGTCACACAATCCTTGGGCATTGATATACTAGTAGTAGTACACGAGGATCGAGCAAGAATACCGACACAGCAACATATTTATATATGCGTATCTTTCTTGCCCCCTCGACGTGGTGACTCCACCCAATACCCCCCCCCCCCCCCTCTCTCTCTCTCTTACTCCCACCCCTCGATCTTCTCTCAGGCTCTTACCCCCTCTCTCTCCTCTCTTTCGTTCCCCGTTTTTTGTCCTTTATCTTCTGTTTTTCCTTTTCTCCTTTTTTTTTTCTTTTCGTTCTTTTCCCTTCTTTTCTCTCCTTTCTCTATCTCTCTTCTCTTCTCCTTTTTTTCTCTTTCCTTTCTTTCCTTTCTTTTCAATTTCTTTTTCTTCTCTTGTTTTCTTTTCTTTCTCTTTCCCTCTCATTCCCCCTCCCCCTTTTCCCATTTTCTCGACAGCAGCGCAATTTAACCGACAATATCCTGTCAGGTGGAAGGGGGGGGGGGGGTGTCGCACCCCAACACTCCCCTTAAGCGACATCCTGGTTGTCTTCACCCATTATTCTTTAAACGAAATACAAGTTCCTCATGCTCTCGCATCTCTCTTCTATCGTTGTTTAATTCTCTTTATTTTTTTCCTCTTCTCCTTTTACCCCTTTTCCCCTCTCTTTATTGTTGTTTATCTTGGGTGTTTTTTTTTTTTTTTTTTTTTTTGGGGGGGAGGGGCTACACGCCTAGCAAGAGGGACTCCACATTATGCACACTGCAAAATTGCGTGCCCCCCCCCCCCTTCCTGGTAAAAAAAAAACTTCTTATAATATCATCCCCCTTTCTTTCTTTTCCCTTCTCAATATTCTCCTTTTGCCCCTTTTCTCTTATCCGTCTTTGCCCCTTTCTTCCTTTCCGCCTCCCTTAATTTCTCCTCTTCCCTTTTCTCTCCTCACGTTTTTCTTCTTCGTTCACTCTTTCCTTTTCTTTCTTTTTCCCCTCATTTTTTTCCCCCTCTTTTCCCTCCTTTTCTCCCTTTTTCTTTTCCCCCTTCCACCCTTCCCCCTTTTTTTTACCGGCGAAGGGGGAGGGGGAACGTGCCCCCTGTGCCACCCTGAATCCGCCAAAACTGGTATAGTTGTATAGATGTACAGTTTTCTACGTTCCGCTTGGCCGGCTGGATAGACATATAGTCCAATAGTTGTACGGATATTGGCAGGCTTAGCCCGCCATATACGCCGCCATATTTACCCCGACTAGCGCTTACCCCGATACCTACCCTGGGGTAAATTTTGCCCGTATAAACGTAGCTATTAGCACGTAGCACTAATTCGATTCGACAAGTAATAGTCGTTATTTTCCATATTAAAGACATTTGCAACCCCCCCCTTCTTTTTTAGGGAAGTTCTAAATTAGTATTATCTTTCAAATGCCGTTGGAATTTAACCTTTTCATTTGTTTGACCTGCAAAGGGGACATCGTACCTTCAAATAATTAGGAGACGGGCAGCCATTTTTGAACGCCATCTGTGATTTCCAGTTGTGCCAGTTGCCATAACCCATTGTAAGTGGTACGAATGGACTTTTAGACGCCCCCCCCCAAAAAAAAAAAAAAATTAAATAAATAAATAAATAATAATAATATTAATCTAGGTATAGGCACAACAATCATATCTCTTAGATGGATATATCATGATTTATGGCCCGGCTTTCCTGGGGTCCGATTTTTAAAAAAAAATTGTTTACGTCAAACACTACTGGAAACTGTTCAAAAAACCTTTCGTTGAAATTTTGTTGGGGGTTGGGGTACTTTTTCCGAATTTTGACCCGACGTAGTAGTAGTAGTAGTATAGCATAGTAGAAGTGGTAGTAGTAGAAGTGGTAGCAATAGAACTACCAGTATTACTACTAGAAGTAGTAATATTAGTAATAGTAATATTAGTAGCAGTATTATAGTAGTAGTAGCAGTAGTAGTAGTATTTACCTTTCAACGCGAAGTGAAGTGAATTGAGCAGTGCACTTTTCCCTGAATTTTGTATTCCATATACACCCAAGTGTATCTTCGGAGGACCAACAAAGTCATTCCCGGCATCTTTGAAAGTCATCCACCAGGCTTGTAGTTCCTGATCTTCTCTTGCAGTCGACGAATCTCAGCTTTTAATAACAATGAAGTAAAGTCGTGATAATAAAACTAAGACGGTGAGTATCCAAACGACATTTGCCGTAGCACTCGTTTAAGTTGGTTTCGGATCCCATCCTCATCGTCATTGATGTATTATCAAGGTCATAGTAGGCTAATACCCCATTCACAGTGGCCTCAAACACCGCGACAGCAGCGGGACTGTCCCGCTGCTGTCGCGGTGTTGTCTTCAGTGTGAAGGCTCGGACCCGTTATAAACTATCGCGGGATAACACCGCCTCGCGATAACGCCGCGACAAACTATCGCTAGGTTCGCCTAGCTACAGCAGCGGGACAGTCCCGCTGCTGTCGCGGGTGTTTACTCAGTGTGAAGGCTCTCCGCTATCACACCGCGACAAACACGTGTGATTTGTTTACTTACCTATCACTGACCTCTTTTCTCCAGCAATGGGGAACATAAAGTGAAATAGAAATAAAGTAACCAGTGGATTCAAATTGATTTTATTATTATGTAGATATTATAATTATCCAAATAAAAATATTTCACACTTCAACAAATTAAATTATTCTGACTGGAAGCAATAAAAATGCTAGTTTTTTAAAAAGTAATATGATCGAGGATACAAAAAGCTAGCGCGCGCAATTTCAAGCAATCGAAAACCCCGCGCTGAAGTATTTCCGGTCATATCGGGGTCACTCGCGGGTCATGAGCCATGCATACACGTGTTTGTTACGGAGGTAATAAAAATCACCCGCTGCAGCGTGAATGGGTACATGATATTTATCCCGCTGCTGCAGCGGGATAACTTTTCTACTGTGAATGCATTTGTAGCGGTGTTATGGCGGTGTCGCCGCTCCGCTACAACGCCGCTACAAATTTCAAAACCACTGTGAATGGGGTACTAGTGAGACAGGGAAGACGCGACTTGTTTTTGGTCTTCGTGCACTCAACATGTCACTTTTTCGATGTCTTATCCTACTGCAATGTGCCTTCGAATACACGATGGTCACGTACATGTATATGGTGCAAACGTAATATGTACTATCAAGAAACCATTGCTGCTGCTGCTCCACCACCAAGAAATATAAATGTGGTGATCAGTGTATATTACAGGTGTGATAATAACTGCAATATACCATCTTGGTGACCATATAGTGGGAATACTCTACAAGGAGGGGAAATGATGCATACTGTGCGTGCGTTAATCCCATGACCGGGATAATGATATACGGTATTTCGTATCAACCGCTCTATAAATCCTTAATTATTATTATTAAAGAAATGTTCAGATCATGAAACAAACTTCCTAAATGACTAATAAGATATGCTACAATACAGCTGAAAGAGTTGATATAAAATAAAGATAAATATCATTATAAAGGTTCCCTTCATCTTACAAGTAAGGAGTCAGGAATCGTAAACTGGTTGTTAAATGCATTATTGAAAAGATTTTTGTATTTCTGCGATATTGGTGATTTCTTACAAAGCACTGATGTTCGTCAAGCTCGACGCTCATGGCGATGTACATATTTATATTACAAGAGAAAATGAAACAACATAACATGCAACTTTAGCTTATTGCAGCAGAAATCATTTTACTTAAGTAAATTTCAAACCTAATCAACACAATCGCAACTTGCGCAGTTCCCGAGATACTTTGTTGCTACAGATCCCATCTATCAAAACAAAAATAACACTAGGTGATCGAGCATTTGCTTGTGCAGCCCCAAAACTCTGGAATAACTTGCCATTTGAAGTCAGGAAATCACCATCTGTAAACGTTTTTAAGTCAAAACTGAAAACACATCTTTTTAATTAACTGTACCGTAAATCTAAGCATATCAGGAGCTCTTATAGCGCAGTAGAATATATACCTAATGTTGGATAGTTTCTGCGCTCTATAAATGTACTATTATTATTATTATTATTATTTAGTCTCCACTGTTGTTATCTAATAGACAATTTAATCTTACTACAACAGTCCTCAAACAATTAGATGAAATGCATGTACATTTGCGATTTTCGACATGATTCAGGTACCAGGGATAATAGACACAGGGTATTAAAAGAATAATATTTATTATATTACTAATCAAATTTGAGGTGCAATTACCTAGGATTGACTAAAGAATAATATATGTTATACAGAAATATTGGGTACAGAACAAGTTTTGTTTTAAATTACTACACATCAATTATTATCTTGATAACCCTGCGGTTGTTCGGAATAGTTCCCAAATCAAAATATAAACATAATGTTTTAGGGTAGTATGCATACTGTACCATTTATCATTTATTCTTTAACTTTTACCAACTGACATGGAGTAAAGCATTTATACTTACATGCATTGTTTATGTACCATGCCAATCCAAACGGCGAGATGACGACCAAACACGTTAGTGTGCTTGTGAAGACAACCCCATTTTCTGCAACCAATGGAAATAACAATATACGGATTGTTGACCTTTGTTTAAAGCCCGTCTGCACTAGTTTGGCCAGGAGGGATTAAACCACCAAGCGTGGCCACAGACAGGTGGTTATTTCATCAAATCAGCTCTCAATTAACGTAAGAAAAAGGGGATCATGGGGGATTTTCCGCCGGGTATTAAAGATATCATAGACATAATTGTATACAAATGGAATATAAAAGCGCATTGGTCAATTATGGAACAAGTGAAGTTTTCACAATATCTGACGCAAAAGTATGTTGGGTGAAACTGGGGCCGAAATATACACATATCATTTGATAGAAAGATTCATTTTACAATTATACACTGCAAACATAGGGTACTGATTGTTGTATAATCGTATATTTAAAGACAAATGCCTCTTTTATATTCAGGCTTTATATAGCTTGGAAGCGGTCAACGATTTATGCTATCAGCCCTTCAAGAAAACTCAACAAAATAATGCAACTCTTTTTGTTTGGTAATCGCCCAAAATATTTACAATTGAATGACACTCGTCGTTGTAACTAAAACAACAGTTGAAACAAGTGTAGTGGTTTATTAATGTGGTCTCTAAAACAAGTACCAAATGGTACAGAAAACGGCGTCAGAGCGATAAATATTTATTCAACTATTTATTTTGCTTGAATATCAGAAAATATTATGTTTTATTGACTGTCTTAAATTCACGACGTCAAAGGGTGCTAAAAAATGGGTTGCCATGAGCACCTCTTCTCATTGATGCCATAACTGTGTTATAATACTAGTACCAGTCTAACACTGTCTTCCAATCTCCTTCATTCTCAGTTTCACCTCTCCCCTCTCTGTCTTTCGCCTTCTAACCTACCTCTCTCATGTTCATTAAACTAAATGTATCTCTTTATTTGACACACACACACAAATGCATTCTCTTCCTCTCTCTCTCTCTCTCTCTCTTTCTCTCTTTCTCTCTCTCTCTCTCTTTCTCTCTCTTTCCCCCTCTCTCTCACACACGCACCCACACACACATACACGCAATGAATTGTCACCCTTATCTGTTTTTGTTATAGATCGGGTATATGATTGAAGGTCGGGCCATCACAGACCGAACTCTTTCAATGTCGCGTTTAAACCTGAATAGTTTTATATTTCGATTGTTTGTGTTATATCTAGAGATACTTACGTGTCACGATGGATACCAGAAACGATAATGCGAGTATCCCAAAGACTAATTTCTTCATTGCAATTTCATCCATCTCACAAGATCCAGAGGCTTTTATTCTTCAGTGTAGGAAGGGTGCAATAATTTTGAAGCATACGTTTGGCATAAACACTGAACAGAACCCGTTTAATCGGACGTCCCAAATGATTTTGTAATGTGTAGTCTACTAAAGTAGCTGCCGGAGATTCCCCAACCATAGGTTTTTTGCAAGTCTTACTTTCTCTCGGACAATTTAGTAGTCAACACAATCGTGGTTGCAGATTAAGGTTAAAATGATTTCACGTCAGAAGAGGAACTCCCAATGTAGCAAAAACTATGAAAAGAATCTTGCAGTACCCATAATGCTTTGAGAAACATTATTTCCTGTCTGACCGTGGGAATCCCCGCAAGATGACAAATGAGTTTGGCTATGCAACACTTGCCGAAAGCGAGTCTTGTTTTGCATCATTGTAACGTTCAACAATTTTTGAGTTTAAAACTTATAAACCATGCAAAATAATATCTCCGAATTTGCCAAATCAAAGATTTAGTAGAAGATATATTTTTCCAGGGACGTTAACTTTGCACACACTTTGATCAATGTTTATTTCCTGAATATAGTCAAACAAAGTTCCCCGTAGTGGGCGCCATTGTAAGTACTTACAGCCCAAATGTATAGTTTGTAATAAATCATAGAGGAATAGAACTGGGACCCGATTCACAAAGGTAATTAGTAATTGAACGTACGAGCAATTGATTGATCAATTGCAAAGTGCTGGACCTTACGATCAACTCCAAAGAGTATCAATTAATTGACCAAATGCTAATGTTAATATCAGTCAACAATATCCACCCCTGCAATATCCTACTTCTGAAGATCACATTATTTTTCTAAATTTTGTGAGCGAGTGAGCTAAAGAAATTGATATTTTTAGTGTGGTAAAAATGTTATTTTGTATGAAAAAATACACTTGATCAGATATGATATTATGTATGCGGGCACCTTGCTGCCAGTTACATGGATTCAAAAGTCATATAGTCAGTCAACTCGATGCACAAATAATAGGGTATTTGGGTATCTCGTTGTCCAGAATCATCCTATTTATTAGTGTTCTGAGTTATTGAAGTGAGCGAGCGTGGCATAAATGCAATTTCGATATTTTAAAAATAGAGATATTCGGGCACCTCGCTGTCTAATTAAATGGTATTCAGACAGTGTTTAAAATAATACTGTTTCTAAATGTTGCGAGCCATCGGAGCGAGCGAGAGAAAAATATAATTGCTCATTAACAAATTAGTTTATAATATTTGTGTTTTTCTCAAAATTGTATTTTTTTACGTAATGGATAACAAAACAGATTTTTAATTGATTTCTCTCTTAAAGGCACACTAGAGATGTCTTGCGGCTCCCTGGTTGAAAAATGCTAAAGTAGATATTACGAATCTATCTACAGTTAACATCGAATTGTTCATACCCTTACCATTTTTCTTTGAGTTCGTGAAACATTTTTTTTTTTTTTACTGTTTTACCTTTCTTAAGAATGTGGCTTAAAGAAAGCTCACATTAGAAAATATTCAACAAAGGCCCTACTTAACCCAGTCCCCCTTTCATTCTTAAGTTTTAAACTGTATTTATGTGCCTTACTCTCTTTTTTGCTGGCGTTCTGGACAGCCAGGATAATGCCAATATTTTGTCAGCACACTATGTTTGCATCAGCCCCCATCCAAAATGTTACAGTGATGTTATAGAATAAAAGGATCAAAGCTAGGAGGTTTTTCACTTCTTATTCAGGATTGAGGAGGAGACATCAAGTGTATTCGCCATTTCCCTGTGTCAAGGCATTTAATCCTAACTTCCTCAGAGGGGCCTTACGCCCGTATGTCCCCTAGTTGCCTACAAGCATACACATGCTTTCTTAGAAGTCAGACAAAATAAACCATCAAACAAAACTAAACCATTCATTGTCTTTTATTCATGTTGATGCTCTTTTTTGCCTTGGTCATGGACAAGATTATGACAAGAGGCTGGAAAGGGCGGATAGAGAGGGTGCAACTGTCCATGCCCACATTTCCTCAAAATCACAGAGTACTGAAAAATTCGTATGAATTTCACTCAACACTCCCAATTCTTAGAACTTTCTGCACTACTAAAAGTTCAATCACTATCGTCTAGTTAAAGGTTATGTAGCATGACGAGACTACATGTCTTTCTCGTGGCCTGACTCGGGGCAAATCGGGTATAACACGACTAAGGACGACACGACCGCAGTATTCACCTGCGTGACGTGAAACCGAAGTGTGAGGAGAACTTGGTCTGTTTCGCGAACGCTAGCGTGCTGGCCGTTAATCAAGTCCATTTGTTTACGTCCAGTTGTCCAAAAGAAGTCGTAGATGGCGTTCACCAGCATCTGCCATGCTACACCCCTTTGATATAAAATATATATATTCGGCTCGAAATTTATATTTTACACACTCTTAACCTAATGAATTGATAGCAACTGGAAAGAATTTAATTATCCATTTTTGGCACCAAACCCATGGTGGTTGAAGGTTTTACATAAAATAAATGTTTAAAACTCGAGTTAAACACGCCAATCACGTCCTCAATAAACTTAATATACACATGCATATAGTTATTGCATATATGGTCAAAAAAAGTCAAGTAAAAAAAAAAATGTGGGCTGCTATTTATTTTCATTGATAAGAAATATGATCCTCTCCCATGCACTGGCTATTGGTAAATTCAAAGTTTGTTTAAAATCACAAAATATTTTTTAATTTAAAATTGCCAAGATAATTCAAACCTATTTCGTTAAAATTGGTATATAAATGTAGATAAATTATTTTTCTTTCATATAACACCAAAATTCAAAGATTTTCAAGGTTTTCTTGATTCTTTTAAAAATAAATTTCGTAGAAAGAACCGCTTTTGTGGACGCCCCCTCTGATTAAGTGACCGCTATAAATGAAATTAAAAACCCCAGAAATATTGTGTATTATGATAAAATATTTAAAATAAACAAGGTGTCCTTAGTTTGTGTGGTTATGGTAGGCACAGCCCTCTTCTCTGACTTTGGTCCTCCGCCTTTAGTTGATTCGTAGTGAATGACAACTTTGTAAACATTTAACAGTGGCACAGTATTACGGCAAAGCATTAATGATGAAAAATTGCTCTTGTGAATATGAATGCGATTCCAAACTCTTCTGAAATTACCCTCCATTAAATTGTCAATATGAAAACACACAATGGACTTGGTAAAAGGGATACTATTAATATTCCAATGATCCTCAATACGGATTCCATTGTATACCAATGTCATTATGTGCCGCCACGCTCATAAATAGTATTTGGTCGTGGTAAACATGGGCGGCTAAAGCTGCACTCTTGTGCGATCGAACAGAACTTCTATCTTAATATAACACACCTCAAATATGAATTTCAATTTAATGCGTTAAATAATCTGTATTTGTTCGTTACATGCGAAAAAAACTAAAAACAGTTAACTAGAATCATAATAATGTATAATTTTAGTCCTATGCCAGGGGCGTCGTTGTTGCAATAAAAATAAAAGTGTTATTGGTAATATACCTTACCTCGTATCTAACTTTTCATTTATCCCCCCCCCCCCCAAAAAAAAAAAAAAAAAAAAAAAAAAATCTAAGCGAAGATACTAAAGTCATATCACAATAATCTATTGTTAAACTTTCTGTAAAGTAAATGCACCCTCATAACAATTGTATTTGTCAACACATTGTGGTGAGTAACGACAAATCAAAAGATCAGTTACATTATTTTAAACATCTAAAAGAAGAATTTTCATAGTATATGTGTTCCTGAAGGCATCGTTTATCAATGTTAAATCTGAGATGCACGGCCCTACGTGTTATCAATGTCTGTGATATGGTGTAATATGAAAGCCCTAAAACAAAATGTGCTTCATAATGATCATGAAGTGCCTCAAGGAAACAATTTTGAGAGACCGTTTTTACCATCCTCATTTTCCCCTATAGATTGTAGTGTTATAAAAACCATTAGAAAAACGGATTTTGAAATATAGATTTCTAATCATAAATATCTTGATAATCAGACAGGCGATCGGCTTGTAAAAGTTATGGGGTTCCTGACTGACCTAAATGTTTATAATTATCATTGCAGCATGAGCAAAATCCAGGATTTTTTAAGAATCTGAGACAAGGTTACCAAATCCCTTTAAAAATACTATGTCCCTTTTGCAGCTAAATTCTAATTCTGTAGAACTTTGCAGGAATTATGAATATCGGATGTCCTATCTGAGAAATTTAAACGTTAGCAGTGTCCTAATATTCAAATTATGCAAGGAAACCCGTTTACTTGCTAGACTGCACTGTCAGACACTATTGAGTGACTGACTGGTCCTTTTTCTTATTTGGTAATAACATACATAAAATGAGCTGTAACGGGTACATGAGCATTTGTCTACATTAATAACCCACTTCTTGTAATGGCCAAAATCAAACTGATTGAATCTTTGCGCAGCATGAAACGTACAACCATTCGGTAAAATGGTCTAAAAATCTGACTATTACTTACTAGCTCTATAGCTCTTATATCGATTCGACAACTAATAGTCGTTTTTTCCCACTTAAAGACATGTTCAACCCCCCTTCTTTTAGGGAATTTCTAAATTAGTATCATCTTTCAAATGCCGTTGGAATTTAACCTTTTCATTTGTTTGGCTTGCAAATGGGACATAGTACCTTTAAAGAAGATACCCGTAGTGGCAAACGAGTTAACAATTAAATCTCTAGAGAAAACAAGAAAGAACATAGACTTATTGCCAGATTTAATATACGAAAAAATCGATCTAAGGCAATATCCCTTTAATACACAAAACAGAAATGATATCTGTCAAGGGAGATTGGTAACTTATAACATCACATATTTACTCAAAAACCCTAATGGACTTGGGGCTTTTAGAATAAAACTCTCAAAGGATATTATTGAATATACCATTAGAGGAGAGTAATTCGCTTGATGCCAAGCAACTACCGACGTCTCTCTATTTAGTTTTCTACAAAACTTAAAAGAAAAATCTTGACATGTTCGTTTATAGCCATCATTCGCATTTATGCTATATTTGGCAGTCTCAGCGGGTTAATTAATTTCCCCTTTCAAAATACATGATTGACACGTCTAGTAAAAGCATGTTTTAGTGTCCCCGAGGGGAAAAGACTTTACTCATTCTTGATGCTTCTATGAAAAGAAAAAGTTTAATGCTTTTTAGCATTCCTACGGATGTATACTCATGACAAAGGAACTACTAACTATAAGAGTCAACTATAAGAGGTTTTAAGAAACCAGCGCAAACCTACGCAATGTTGAAAATATACAATACCCACAAATGTGTTTTTCAGGAGAAATTGTGGAAAATGATTTGATATCAGCATTATTGCTCATGTATATAAAAGCATTGAAATATCTTCTTAAAAACTTAAAAATCTTTAAATCGTTTCTAATTGTATTTGCTTCCCCATTTCTATGTCTGTAATTGAAAGAGGATCTGAAATGGCTTTTAACTCGAAAATTGTATTCAATTATCAATCATCTCGAAATGAATCGCTGGGGCTGGGGCTGCCTTTAGTCCAATGTCTATTATTATGTTCAATCTTGATTCAAAGGAAATGTGATATTTTAAAAACATGTAAGGAGAGGCACAAAAGGAAATAGGAAAGAAGCCGAAATATGCCCTATGGCTATCGTGGTGATGTTTTATTCCAAATTGATTAAACAAAGTAACGACATTCTCAACGGACGCACACCCCCCCCCCCCCCCATGTTTGTGCTTCAAAAAGTGGTGTCACTAGACTTTTATGAATGCTGAGAGGGGGGTGGTGTCGAACAAAATTGTCGTGAAGGCAGTGAAAACCTCTCTAACAATCCCAAAATATGGCATCATTTTTATTTCTTTTCACATAAACATAAAATGTTCGATCCGACGGCAAACATTTATAGTGTGGAGGATGGCGATTAAATATTCTAAAGCGAGCCCCTGGCTAGAAAGCGCGTTTTTTATGATGCCGGTTACCAGGAATATAATTTGAAGAACCTCCATAAAACCCATACGCTTTTTTCAACAACTTCGGCTTCTTCTCGACGCACAGTGGTACACAAGGTAACCAAACCTAGTGTGTTAACGGAATTGGTGCTTGTGATTGACGAACCTATTCACGTTGCATTGGAGGATCCGATGATAACTCGCATTTCGGTAAATTTATTCTTCGTCCTCGGAGATTAGGCCGACTGGAGAAAGGTAAAATTAAATATTATTATTATTATTATATAAAATAAATATTATTATTATTATTATTAATGATCTGTTAAAACAAATAATACCTCTTTTCTGTTTTCCCCCTTCTTCATTGATTCCTTTTTCTACTTTTTCTCTTTCTTCTTTTTATCATTATTACTTTCATCAAAATTGTTAGAATTATGATGATGATAATGATAGTCATCATTACCATTATTGTTCTTGTTGTGGATGTTGTTGTTATTCATATCATTAACATGATTTTTTTCAACTCAGTAACGTGTCAATAACTGTGTTCTAGTAAATTATTTCAATTTGGTGATATAAGAGTTTGAAGTAGAGATGTCAGGTAAAAACTGACAACTTGTCCAGCTTTTCATGTAATGTCAGAATTATTCAAGAGTAACAAGTGCAAGTTTGACGATTTTGACACATCGTATCTGAATGCGGCAAATGGGTTGGGTTCATTGTGGGGTTACTGTTTACTATACCGTTGAGGTTAGGTATTGATTAGGTTAGGATAGCCATGATTGCGTTGGGTACGGGTCGAAGTAAGGTATTCGGTTCGTGTAGTATACCGCGGAGCAACCGCCGCAAGAACATGTGTCGTACAATCATGTTTCATTTATAAGTTTAAACCTTAGAAATTTGCGTGTTTTTTTATTTGGTGTAGTTGATGTTTGTGTTTTTGTTTCTCTTTTTTCCCGTTCGCTTGCCTGCTTGCTTATTAGAGAATTCTAGAAGGAAAGCACATTCACGGGCTTATTTGATTTAATTTCGTTATTACATTTGCAGCGAAATTACACGAGGACCTCTCCAGGATTCAACAAGAGGCGCGATAGAAGTGACCACCATGGGGACCTACAACGAGCCAGTAACCAAAAAAGAACTAACCTCTGTAACTCAGATTTGGACAGAGCTCTATGAAGACTTACATGTTCAGAGTAGTGAAAGCGCCTTCGAAGACTCTCCAATTGTTTCTACATTTCCGCCCGCTGATTGGTTGTGGGACCCTGTCACGTGGTCATGGTGGGAGATACTTCAGACCGTGTTTGCTTTGTTGGGCGTGGTCGGAAACCTGCTCGTCATGGTGGTTCTGTTTCAGAGGAGGGCATCGAGAAGGCCCGCGGACACACTCATTGGCGCCCTGGCAGCGGCTGATCTTATGACGTCACTCTTTATGTTTCCACACTCGACGCCACGAAAAGTACCTGGAACGTTCTTCGGAAATTTCGTCTGTAAACTATTTAAATCGTCTGCTCTTCTATGGGTATCCTGCTCAGCATCGATATTCACACTCACCGCGATATCGATTGAACGTTGCATAGCCGTTGTGTATCCGCTCAGAGCAAAACGATTATTAACACGTCGTCGGGTTGTGATAAGTATCGTTGTAATTTGGTTGTGCTCTGTAATGTTCGTTGGCCCCGAATTTGTTTTTCATATTGTAGAACCGCGATCTCACAATTGCATATTTCAATACCAGTCTACCATTGCACAGGAAGTCTATGGCATCTTTGTAATCTCTGTGTTTTTCCTCATACCGTCATTTGTAATGCTCATCGTTTATATTCTAATCGTAGCAACTCTTCATAAGCAGGCTCTCCGCTTTCCCCATGGTCTACGGAATCATCACGCGAGTCCTGTGTGCAAGACCCTTCTTGCAAAAAAGCGCGCCGTTAAACTTCTCTTCATCATTGTAGCCATGTACGTCATTTGTTGGGCCCCAAATACATTCGCTTACCTAGCCGTCAGCATCCACTGGGTAGGTGCAAGCTTTGTCTACAGCCCGCCATACGAAGGGCTGGTCGCTCTTGCGTTCTTTAACTCATGCGTTAACCCTATAATCTATAGCATCCACTGTCCCGAGTTCAGGAAAGCTTTGCTTGAAATTTTCACCCAAGAGTCGACACTGACCAACCGGGCACCCTTGTTCGGTCAGGATTTCAATGGACAGCTACAAAAGAGATCATCAATTGGTACAATTTATTTGACAAATAACGCAAATGGAAAGAATGATCGAAAAGCATAATGCTAATTGAATCGAGACGTTAATAGGGACTTTTAGATTTGCACGTCGACATAATGGACTGCTACGCGAGACGTCATAAGGCACCGTGCATGCATCATGTCGTCTCCGTCGTCGACTATCAGAAATGAGAAGGCGTCCACCTTAATTTTCCCGTTGTCCTAAATATAGACCGCCGTGCACTTGTTTTCACATATGTGACGTCATCTCAAGCCTCAAGATGAATGACCAAACAGTCAGAGATATAATTTTGTCTTTGAGAAACAACAGTTTTCACAAAACTGAAGTAATTTTGGTGGTACCCTTCTCTTTATTCTCATTAAAACTCTTTTGTCTTGAACTGTGAAAGTTTGATTGGTGTGTTATATCATCCGTATAAGGATGGCAGTGCTAGTGGCAGTATGCATGAGCTTCTTCTTCACACCTTCCTGTCGATGTATATCGTCGAGTGAAAGCTACAAGATTCTATCTGTAGTCAACAGGGGCAGTCGACTACGTTGACACGCCTGATCAGTGGACATTCACGCCGTTCTCGTCCACTCAATCTAAAAGTCCCTTTGCGATGAAGCAGGACTGCGTCACCGACTGGCATGGTCTTCAACACGCCATGGGAGATCTGATGCTTATGGGTGTAATTTATTTCTTAAATCAAATTGTATGGATGTATATACTTCTTCTGGATCGTGTAACGTTCAATCGTTCGTTGATTATCACATAAATGTAAGTAGGCATGCTCTTTGATTTATCATACTCGTCTCAAAATTAAGAATTTTCCGATTCTAAATGAGACGATTCACATATTTCATCACAATGACTGTCGGACGCTGACACCAGAGAAGGCAACATAAATGAAAAGAAGTTATCTATTTATGAAAATAATTATTTTTAATTAAGTTTGAGAAAGGAAATTGATAGCTGTATTGTCATGTAAAAAATACATAAAATTAGTTTTTTGGACATTAGAAGGTGCATCCATGTAAATAAATATGCAAATACATACAAAATAATTACATTTTAACGTGACATAAATCACATTTCATGTTGTATTCATTACCAACGGAACTTTTTGTGTATTTTAGAATGAGATGTTAAGTCTACCGTAAGTTGATATCCAATTTCACTACTGGAAAGCGGTAGATTGACCACTAGTTCGCTCTATTGGCATTTCCCATCACCAAGAAGATTTAACGTTCATGTCTGTATCGTTACTCAAACGGTTAATCAAACAATGATTTGCAAATTATGAAACGGAAGCAACTTTGTTTGCAGCCACAAAAGGGAAGAGTAACATATGAGTGCTCCTAAGATATTTAAATACTCCATCGTCTTGTAAAAGAATGAAAGGATGTTACTGCAATATACGCATATTTAGAAAAGAAAAGTGCAACTTATAAACTAGTCATGCTAGTAATTATTTGTATTAACATTCTGTCAAAAAAAAAACTTCCTTCGTCCAAATTTGCGGTCATCTTACTTTACAGGTTCCACAACATATCTGAATGAATATAGACATATGAAGACTGTACATATTATCCATTAGTCCTCGATAGTGGTACCGTTCGGTTATTCGTAGATTTGACTGTACAGACTACAACTTTCAAACCAAGTACCCTTTGTCAATACACTTAACAACTAAATTATTCACATCCTTAGCAAGTTTTGTCATTTTCTGAGGTATATAAAAGTGTATTGTCCCAGTTTTCCTGAGAATGTGATATTCTAATGCTTAGATCTAAAAGTATTCAACGAAGGCCGTAATTCCACCGGTGCACCTTTCATTCTTGAGTAACGAAAACAAAAACCTCATCAAATTTAGAATGGGTATGAATAATTCTGTTGTTAAATGAATGTATATACAACACAAACTTGTGCATTTTCAACAGAATTGGGGCATCATGTAAATGCTATGAATGATTATAACCATCGTAAACATAACAGTTAACTGAATGTCTTTACAGTACAAATTTGTGCATTTTCAACAGAATGGGGGCATCATGTACATGCTATGAATGATTATAATAATCATAAACATAGTCATCGAGATTTACTTGCACATCGGTCCCTGTGTTATATACAACATTCATATGTCACTACACTGACTGGCGACCCTCACCGTCTGAATTCGCTTAAACTTCACGACCATGCCAAACGACTCGGGCACGCAGGCAACTCGTATAGATGACCCTACCCCCCCCCCCCTCCCCCACCCCTCATCCCCCTCATCTTTCTCCGTCAGGGGACGATTGCACCCCATCTCTCCTTGTCAAATTTTGGATACTCTATTCTCAATTTCTCAGATTCTCATAGATTTGCACTTTGATGGTATCGTAGGTCTCTGTTGGTTTTGGTAGTGGTTTAGGAGGTCGGCCTTGCATAGAGGGCTTCTTAAAGGTCGCCATAGGAATGTAACCATCGTCGAATACATCCGGGTCTTCTGTCTCCGCGGATGGGACGTTCATGGAAGAGTCGTTATGCATGAATGCCTGCCGTAAGGAATAAACAATAATTATGACAGATGATTACAGATGATGAAATATGATCGCTATTGATATTATGTTCATAATGTAATAACAACTTTTCATAAGACAATAAACCAAAGAAATAAAAATTCATGCAAGTCCAAGACGGTTGAAATATTATTTTTTTCACATTCTCATGTGGTTGTTTTTTTGGTAAAAAAAGCAAGTAACGAATGTGATTACAGGGTGCAAGCAATTTTATAATCTGACACAAAGTTATCTTTTGTCTACAAAGTGTTACATTTATAATTCATGGCTAAACATTAAGGATCAAGTGTACATTCATTGTGTGTAATTCTATTGTTTTAAACATCAGCACATTCAAGCAGTCCCGATACTCACTCGAACACGAGGTTGATCCGGTATCGCATATGTGAAATCTGTAATGTGATATGTAAAATATATTTAATTGTAAAAACAATATCAGGACAGTTCGAATTCGTATCAAAGACATTTGTAAATCACGATTTGTGTTTGTTTTGCTCGTTTGCAATAAACAGAAACTGTAACATATGTATTTGGGTAAAATCGGGTAAAAGATGTCACCCGAAGGCCCATATAATGTTAACACGTTGGCAAGGGTCTCTCCCCTCCCCCCTTCCATCAGCCCCTCCCACTAAATGGAAATACAGAAACCAAAGCGACACGGAAAATTAAAGGAAGTGGGCGGAATGTGACAGCCCCCTCCCCCTCATTAAGTCGCTACCCTCTCAATGGCCAAGATAGCTCAACCTACAATGGACTTATCTTCGTTCTCTATATTGACGGTTCGATTCTTACCTTCATAATCATCATCATCTGTGTTTCCTTGGGCATTCAGTCTATCAGGGGGTAGTGTCGGTGGTGGTGATGTTGTCTTCGGCCGTATTGAGAATGCAAGGGGTTGATAGCAACTACTCGGAGACTGAGGGACTGTATCAGATGTTACGATTTCTAAAAGTGAGAGAGATAAAATGGGAGTTTATAAATAGTAAATTGTTAATAGATGACGAGAAGTTGTTGTGTAGTGGATAAAAGTTACTAAACTGTGAATCACATGTTTTAAGGTTCAATTGCCTATCACAATATTAACGTTCATTGGAAAGAAATTAGTCTACATTCGCTACATAGCACTTAGGTGAGCTAAATGGATAAATGATAGGATCATTCATTGGAATTCACTGCCCGGTATACAATAACGAACTTACAAAGGATAACAATATGAATTCCTCAGAATTAAAGATGCGTGTTCTTTATACAATAATAGTATAACGACTAATATACGATTATTCTAAGATTTATCTAAAATAGAAGTAACCGCAGATTAATAATCAGGTAGATTCCGTTTAATTCATTGTTGCAAAATATACATGTAACTGATTAACATAGGTTTAGCGCAATACGTTTTATTTGATGAGTATTCCACCTGGTAATATCAAGATTAAACAAGGAGAAAGATGCATGTAACTTACTGCTAAGTGTTCTTATTGTCTCCTTGCTTCTCTTTCTCTTCCTGCACATACATCGACACAAGAATATTATTATTACTAATAATATGACACCCCCGATAGCTGAAGCGATGATGATGATGATAATCCAAGGAATTTCTGCAAGCAATGTGACAGTATAATACGAGAAGTAGTTTGGTAGTGTGATCAATAACAACTTTAATTACAGACATGAGTTGCTATAAAAATAAAGAAATCGGTAAAACATTAGAACACGTTAGGTGAACATGATTAGCAGTTAATATAAGCATTTCTTGCGATATTTATTTGGACACATGCATTGAAGATATAGTCTTTCAGCACTTACAGGATCCAAAGGTTACATGCTACTAAGCAATCTAGTATGACGGATTGAAGGGAGAAGAAATCCGACTAATAAGCAGAAAATTATTAATGTTGAAAGTTGTAATCGCAATTGGTATAGGCTCTTCAAATTGGCAGAATCGGAATGACTCGGTGATGTAGTGACGGACAACCTTCCTATTTGTTTGAACGAACAAAGTGACTATATTTCCGAAATTTTCAAAAATATATACCTCGGGAGGTCTTTTTTTTTATTTTACAGGATCTATGATAATATGCTATCCATATGATATAGTACTGCCCCAGTCGGGAGAGTTATCCACAACTACATCACAAACTGAAGAGAACGTGAAATTCGCATTGACTTAGTGATCTCATATTTTTAAAAAATCACAACTTTCTCATTATCGTTACTATTTATTTGAAATTTTCACCTTTCTGTTTATCTTATCTTTCTGCTTTCAAAATAAAAAAAATTACGAGGATGGAATTGCATTTTAAAACCCGATATAGTCAGATCTGGGGTCGTGTTCTGAAAACAATTCTTTATTTTATGTAAGGGGATAACGACGTTAATAGACATAACAAATTGAAATTGCGTGGAACTTACCATTAGTGTTTAAGCAGATTTAAGTATTTAACTTTACGAATACACGGTACGGTTTGCGCCAACAATAACCAGTGACTTTTCCCAAGTTTGATTTGTTAGGGCAATTAATATCGTTAAACTGAAATGGCGGATAACACTATTTCCAGAATACCATCTCGAGTTGATGTACGATGTTGTGTAAAAATCGAGTTAAATTCATACATTGCGTAACCGAACAGTGTGTACCTTGGTTGTTCTGGACTACCACCATACTAGGTACGCTGCACAATCCTCGACCACAGCTAATCCCTCGCAGTTGACCCGCTAACAGATCGCGCTGAACAGTCTTGACCACGCCCACATCCAGGCATCCTTCTCTTGTGACCCAGTCTTGACCCAGGTTGACCTCGACCTGGATGCAAAGGTCATTGGGAATGACGCCCTCCACCGTTGACCCGCCTACAAACTGCATGATGACTACTCCCTGGCTTGGGCTGTATGATATTTCGAAACCTTCGGACCAAGACAAAGACGTATATGGATACCATCAAGAGTGGTTTAACATAGAGTGATAAATCTAATGGATTGCTTTACAACTAAACACTGAGCACTATTATAGAAATTGAAAAATAGTTCTGCAATATGTGAAATGTGTATGTAACAGACAAAATTGATCACATCATTCAATCAGTAATATGCGAGGGAACTTCGATGCATTACACGCGGACAACTTTTAAAAGTGTTTCCCCAATCGATCCTGAGAACCTTTGATGCCCCCAAATATGTTTGTTGTCAGACATAATTGTCATGGCGGTATGTCAACTAGGCCTTCTGAGAAGATGAATACCTAAGTTTTCTGATATTAAATAAATGAACCATTATTATTAGCTCTTTGGTTGCTGTCTTCGCCCATCTGCAAGGTCGCTAGTTTCCCACACAAAACAATCATGTATCAAATTACGGCAGGATTATAATTTGTAACGTAATGGCTTTGCAAAATTACAATGTTTCGGTCTAAATTAGCTTCATGACAACCCATTAAACACCGGTAGAGATAGAAGCTGGCACTGGAAAAAGTTAAATGATCTTGTAGCCTTCGTATATTCATCTCGTGGCAAATACGATGTCGAACAGGGACATTATTTTTATGGCATATATTAAAGTTAAAGGTAAAGACCAGTAATGGTCATGCGATTGCATTGTGAAAGAAACGTTGTGGAATCGATCAGAAAAGGTCGATCATCTAGCATCTAGCATCTGCAAGGTTCTGGAATCATCAAAATGATAAGAAATTTGGCCCATTCTTCGTAAAGTTACAAGCACTATACACAGAAAGATGTATATGGGACTACCCTATCTCTCTCACCAGACCATGAGAGAAATAAATTTACCAAATATATGAATTAGTAGGCGGTTTCCCGGCAAATTTTTTATCATCATGTATTAGTCAAAACATATTCTTTCACATGATTGGTAATGAGAGCTTCCATTTCATTTTTTGAAATTGGGGTGTTGCCAATACTGGTCTTTACCTTTAACACTTAAATCCTGGTTAAACTCACCTAGGTCTGAAGGTGAAAGTGCTACAAAACAAAACAGGAGAAGACAGTGGTGTTAGTGCCGCATAGGTAACAAAAAAAGCACATCATTTGAGATGTTCTCAACATGCTTAATGACAACATTGAAAAGGGTTAATAACCGGGGTTAATAATCAAACATAAATCATATTCCAACCTCAGTTAAGATATAATATAAATGTGTTTTCTTGTTTCTTTTGGTATGTATTGCAATATTTGACTGTACATGAATTTGTTTATTTTTTATGTAATACGGGGCTCTGTTGAAAAGCAATTTTCTTTGTTTTGAAGAGACTTCCCTGAATAAAGAGCACATAACATATAAATTATTAAATTGTACTAAAAGACCTCCTTGTGATTTCCGTAAAACAGATCGTTTCAATCGTCTAAATTTATTCTCTTTATGACCGCTTGCATATACCAGTGCACCAATTAGAAACAAAATATTTCACAATATCTTCGGAAACCTACAAATGTCTAAGACGTATGTGCCCAATTCTTAATGTTACAACGGACTGCTATATTGAAGTCAAGAATTGCTTTGTTGAATTTTTTAATGCAAACATTTCTAATGGATTGCGAGAAATTACACCTTGGAAAATATATATTCGTTTTTTCTCACGTTTTGTGGAGTTAGTTATGGAAATGTTTTGACTCTGCCCAACTTCATTCTCACTCCATACACGTATTGTATACAAGGTGAAAGGCTTTAGAGTGTCTACTGCAAATGTGAATGATGAATGCTGAAGGTTGGATAACTCGGGACATGACGTCACTGAATCAACCAAACAGTAAGCCAATCGAAACGTCTGTCTCCTGCCTCCATTGTAGCCAGGTTTCCATGTGACCAATAGCGATGTTGCTCTTATTGAGTTTCGGGGGGCTTGTAACTCAGTCGGTCGATCTGGAATAGCTGCGATGGCAATCAAGAAATGGATGGGATTCAGTGATAATTGATGTGGACAAAAGGTGATAGGTTGGCATGGAACATTTAAAACTTCTTACGTCAACCACCTGCTGTGTTTCTGAAAATATTTTTGAAATTAAGTTTAGTATAGAGCCTACATACACTCCTATGAGATGGAAAAGGGCGAAGATAAAGCAATCCCTTTTCATTTTTTAAGGGAATACTCGAGAAAACCCTTTTCGCAATATTTGTAGTTATTCCTAATACCTTATTGTAAAGATGGATAGTAAGTGCCTCTGGGACTCTAGGGTTTTGAATAAGTAATGCTAACAAATGATTAGACAAACTCACTTGCGATTATTAACTCGACGACGCTCGCATCACTACCCAACGAGTTGTTCGCCATACAGATGTAGTTCCCTGCATCCAATGAGGCTGATATAGCCTTGATTTCCATCTGAACGCTGATCTGACGGTTATCAATCCCACCGCTGCCACTCTCCGACCCTCTATACCGAGAGCTGCTCATGTCGAGAGGCTCGTCATTAAAGTACCACGTGACCTCTGATGGTGGGTTCGAAATGACGTCACAATACAGAGTGGCTTCATTCCCTTCGTTTTCAAGGATGGAACCCTCGTCCGTAGAAGTGCAAGGGGGAACTGTTTAGATCGAGAGGATATTAGACACTGAATATTAGCTTCAGGGTATGTTTAACTGTTTACGGAGTAGACAGACCTGATTGAATCATCTGAAAGAATTTAAGTGGTTACTGGGAACGCGCAAAAATATTTCAAGAAAGGAGAAAGAAAATTGAAATACAAAATACCAACACGTGAGTTCCATGTTATTTGGTATACACGTTGGGGCTATAACTGTTAGTTTCAATATTTTATACTTCAAAAGATCAAATGCAATAATGGATGTAATTCATGAGAATGGTCCTCATTAGCTTTTATTCTACCTATCATAAAAATCAGACAGTGATATAACGATTGCAATCTATTTATGTTGTTAACACTAAATCTTACATGCTACTTGAAGCTCAAAGCTAGCAGAAAATGGGGGATCCAATCCATTATTAGCGGTGCATGTATGCATCCCAGCATCCCTCGCGGTCACGGGTTCAAAGGTCAACACACTGCAGACATGACCCGTCGACTGCCTTGGCGTGTAAGTGCTTTGAGAATGACCATCAGGTGAACAAGTGACGTTGCGAAGACCTTTAGAGTGCCACGTGATCATTCCTTCTGGAGTTGGGTTTGCATCTGCGCAGCAGGTCAAGTTGACACTCTCCCCTTCTATGACCTTTCTTAGGTGAACTTCCGGAACCGGAAACCGATACATTGGAGGATCTATGCGGGTAACAAAATGGATCCAATAGGGTTTCTGGACTCTACAAGTTTTTCATTTAAATCGATTGCTCTTTAACAATCTACCAAAATCCTTCCACAAAAATTATTTGCTTCGTAGGCTTTTCGAATAGATTAGCGATCCTTCTTATACGATGAGTCTCCAAAATAAAAAGTTAAACGTTCAATGAATAATGCATATATTTTGCACTTCGTTCCTTGATTTCTTCAGGTGTGTTCAAGCATTCAAATCATAAAATGCACTATGATAGGCCAGAGTAAGCCCTTTGAAATGATATAAACGGGTGTGAGGAAATATTCGATACAATACCGTCCTCTATGACAAGCTTATTATATCATCATATGTCATTTCTTCCCTTTATCTTTTCGCAGTACATGTGTATAATTCTTATTGTTCCTAACATGAATTGATCAGGTGAAAACTGACTTAACCCTCAGGGGCGTAGGACCAAGCAATTAGTGAAGCAACGCTAGAGGCTACATTCATCCAGTTCTACGTCACATTGGCCGAAGTAGGAAACAGGACCATGCAACGTCGGACAGGTCTAAAGAGATACCCATACTTGTCTAATCATATACAATAGGCTTGCGGGTGCACCATGTGTGTGTGAGAGAGAGAGAGAGAGAGAGAGAGGATTGAGGAGTCCTGAAAAAGGACTCTCGGTAATCTTTCTTGAGGGTGTGTAGTCCTGAAGAGGACTGTTTGTGTAGTCTTGAAAAAGACTGTTGGTTATCTTTCTTAGTTCTAAGGAGAACTATAGCGCTTGGAGAGGATGAGCGGCGGGAGTGGCTCGACGTTTCGAACAGGTTGACTATCCGTCGTCAGGAGGTCTAATCATGTTTATTGATATTGACTTGATGTCGATTCGCAATTCGCATTGCAAAAGACGATAAATCAAACCACAGCGTTACACACATGTCTTAACATCGATTCTATTAGTATCAGGTGATCCTGAATACACTTACATTGAATATCCACGCTGCAGAATTGACAGATTTCGTTCGGGCACAGCGTAGAGGGCACTATACAGCATTGAAAACTTCTTGGACCTTGGTCTTTGGTGAATTCCCTGCCATAAATGACCTCTGTCGTGACCCCATGGACCGGTGACGTCACATCTCTGTAATCCTCGATGGTTCTTGATCGGCGGACAGTCATCCCTTCCTCGATGATGCTCACGCCAGTGGCTGGGTTGCTGGTTACTTGGCCACATGTAACACTAGCTGTGCCGCCATCACGTACGACTGGGCATGTTGCTGAGATGTTCAACGGGCAATCTATCAACAAAAACGAGATAATACTTTCTTCAATTAAATTAAATTTTTATTTATTTATGTTTCCAACAACATTACAAATCAATTATATTTAAGACAAATGTAGAAATACATATTGGGAATAGAGGGGTCAACTAAAAAGCAATGCTTGTACAAGTGTGAACACCTCAAATGACACTTAGGAATAATGAGTAATTAAATTAACAGGTCCTTAACTGTAAAAGGACCTACAAAATACGGGGGAAAGGGGGGATACCAACAGAGACAAGAACGGACCAAGACAGTACTTTACATGATAAAGATAAAAGAACACGGTCATGATATAAAGAGCTGACAATGCAAAACAAGAAATGAGAGATCGGGGGTCCAGAAAGTAATACAAAATGATGAGCTGCATGTGGGGTTGAGTTGAAGATGAGGAAAGAGAAATGCGCGTTAGAAAGGAGATAAGCATGAGAAGGCACAATATAGTATATTACATTTTGGAAAGAATATCATACGATGATCGGTCCTAAATTCTGCTCCGGCGATAATCATTGCGTCAAAAATTTAGGATTATGGCTGCCATTGGGTTTAGAGTAGGTTTACGGGTAGGTTTAGGAAACCTACCGTGGAGCAATTGTCGATGAAACATGTGTCGTGTAATATATACTAAAGGTTGCAAGCCTATTTTCTTTACTATGTTTTATGATGGGTTTCTCTCTCTCTCTCTCTAAACTTGTTTCGTTTTGACACATTAACAAATAAATGAATGATCCTGATGTACATGATATCCGTCGAGGCCTACTTACAACGAACGTTGAGTGTGGTAGTGGCATTCATCACGTGACTGACCCCACTCTTGAAACCAATATGTATGGCGCTGCACGTCGCAACCTTCCTGTTGTCAGCTCTCACGGCATCAAGGCGAAGGGTGCTCACTACGGTGAAGCGCCCTCTAATAGTCTCACTGGCCTCTTTGGTAGTCATGCCGGTCACATCTTGACCATCGATGTCCCAAATCACCTTCGGCTCCGGGAAAGCATCCGCCACTGTACAGGTTATCCGACTCGGTGTGCCTTCCATTAGGTCGTTTGCTCCTGTTATGGTTACCTCATTTGGAGGGCCTGCACATATGACAGCAACGATTTCAAATGCAACGGAATATATTAGAATGAATATCATGTTGTCATGAAGCTTAATGGTCTACCCTCATTCCTTCCATTCTTATCATCAACATTGTATTGTATTGTATTGTATTTATTTTCCAATCATATTAAAAAGACAAATAACATATGACATAAAACGAAATGAAACATAACAGAATTAAAAAAAAAAAAAAATTACATGTGTATATAGATTGCTTAAAAATGATTGGCTGGATTGCCCGTTCAGTGTCATAAAAATATATGACACTGTTCTTCCTGGGGGTCCAGGTACAGTTAAAAGAAACATTACGTAAATAGACATTTTAAAAATAATGCACAAGCTGCTGAGTATAACACTTGCATGTCCTCTTTCGTGTTAACCAATGAAACAAAACAATTAAAAGCAAGAAAAGGCTATACATTTACAATTGCTGAGATTTGCGGATAATTAACCCGCCACGCGCGAAACAGTAAGAGGAACGACTGCAAGAAAGAGAGATAGAGAGAGAGAGAGAGAGAGAGAGAGAGAGAGAAAGGGAGAAAGAGAAATGGAGAAGAACTCTCTTGCAAGGCGTGTGGAAGGCACATGTAACGCCTGGCGCGTCCGGGGAAAGAAATCAGAGCAATTGAATAGGTGAATGAACAAGTACAAAATATGCTACCTAATTCACGGATCCCGGACGCGCCCAGCATAACACCATGTAATTCCAAACCCCACGCGAGAGATCCGCCCACTGTGTTGTCTAAAAATACCATACACTTTCGGGCTACACGAAAGAAAAAGCATCAATAGTTTCAAACAGCAGCTTGATTTACACAATTATGTTTACATACACAAGTAGAACTTAAATACATGTCTACCCTAATTACTAGTAATGTGTCCCCCCGCCCCCCCCCCCCCCCCCCCCCACAGCTAAGTGTAACTTCTGGCAAGGCATAATACCACTGAAAGTCTAGGCAAGATCAATGAATGGCAGATAGTTCTTTGCAAAAAACACTTAAGCTGTTGGAGAGTTTAATATTTTTAGGTAAGCGGTTAAATTCTCGCGAGCCTCTGTATAAAAACATTCTCCGACAGCTCTCGGATTTCAGTTTGGGTAGAGCTAAATTTCCCTGGGATCTCAACCCGTATAGATAATTATTATAATTAAAACGATCCTTCAAATAAGAAGGGGCAAGATTGTGTAATGATTTGTACACCATAACATTAATCAATAGATGAAAACATTGTTCCATTGGACTAATGAAAACGTAAGCATCAAATACCCTTGAAGAAGTGTACACAAAGTGCTATCAAATGTTCACTCTTAAATACAATGAGGCTTACAATGATTTGTAAAATCATTCACAACCCCCTCCAAAACATAATCACAACAACCAAAACAATCACACCAATCTCAAGTTGAAATCAGACCAACAAAAATGTAATAATAAAAAATGTGAATGGCATAGTACCCCCAAAAAAAATCCTTAAATCTTCCCATCACTGAATTAGTTTAAAATGATAAATTTAAATGTGGTAATACGGACCATTTCCCTTTTTTCTAAGAGCAATTAGAAATGAATTGATATTATGTACCATGAACTTGCAGAGTAACAGATCTTGACACTTTGCGCACCGTTGAACCGATCCGAATAGTAGCTTCACATGTCAAGAGTTGGTTATGGTGATGATCACTTGAGATGTTCAGCGGGATTGGTGAAATGGTGTCCATCAGGCGTTCACCTCTGATTGTCACCATGGATACTGAACCCACGGTTTCACCAAGTCCTGGAGACTGGCCGATGGTCCATGCTAGAGTAGCAGCAGGCGAGGCTTCAAGCACGGAGCATTTAAAGGTCATGGTATCCCCATCGTCTACCTCGAGGTTACCTGACAATGTGACATCTGAGACGGCATCTTTCAGCGACATTTCGCGCGGGAGGACTTAAACAGAGAAAGAAAATTGGGGAATACTTTGTATTAATAAATAATAATAATAATAATACTCAATTTTTATATAGCGCTTATTACAATCACTAAGCGCTTCCAAACTTGAAGATTATTACCCCGGCTTTAGCTGTGCTGCCATTACGGCGCTCTAGCAATTCAAATAATTAATTCCTACCCATTTACATCACCTGGGTTGAGTGTGGCAAATGTAGATCAATGTCTTGCCAAAGGACATTAGTGTCGCGGCGGGTCTCGAACCGCAGACCTTGTGGTCGACAGTTCAGCGACTTAACCACTCGACCACGGCACCTCTACTTGAGATCCTCTTTAGGTAGTTGCACGTAAGATTAAATTTTACCCAAGTATTGCAATATGGTAAAATAGGTTTATCTGTAAGTAGGGTTCATCTTAGACGTAAGGTAATGACTGAAGTGACCATGTGGATTTACATATGCATCTACATTAGGAAATACAGATCCAGTTCATAATGAAGTCAACTTGAAACAGCCGTATATTAATGAATACTTTCTTTTATATTTGGTTTGAAAAGCAGTGCCCCGTCTTACAAATAGTCGATATCAATCGCAACTATGTATATAAAAGATAGGATACTGCAAACTGGCGATTGATTGGAGGACTTGCGATTGATTCGGATCAATCGTAACTCTTTGTAAGACGGGGCCTTGATCTCTTAAAACTGAACTAGACCAATAACATATTTCTTTTTGGCACGAGATTGCCATTTCATAGATGTCAGAGATGTTACAGAGATAGGTTGATGATATAAGAAGTATACCAATCATATCTTGCACCTTTTAAAGACCGTCAATACTAATGGGCCAGAAGGGGATTAGACCACACAGCGAGGTCACTGACAGGTGGCTATCTCATTAACTCAGCTCTCAACTAACATAAGAAAAAGAGGATCATGAGGAATCAACAGGCACCGATTGGGGAAGTTTTCTATATAGAGGGAGCAAGTAGCTACAAGTAGGACAGTGGGGCTTTAAGAGCTTGGAAGACCAGAAACCGGCAAAGTTGTAGAGTTGACAAATATTGTCTTAGAGGCTGTTCACACCGGCAGAGACAGCGCGCGCTAGACCGCGCTATCTCTGCGGTTTGGAAGGTACAACGTCGTTTCGGTCCGCCCAACAGCGAGCCACGGCGAGCCAAAACGGCGTGCCACTGGCGCACCTCTTGGGGGTGGTCCACGAGAGATAGCGCGGTCTAGCGCGCGCTAGAAAAAAGGGGGTGCTACGATAGACCGCGCTATCTCATTGCGGTGTGAACAGCCTCTTTGTCACTTAATACCCATTTTTGTAAAGAGCATATCATGTTCACAAACACTATTTCTTTTCTTTACCACCTAACCTCTATACCACTTAACAATGTTGCTGAAAGTATAAACTGATTAGAAACTGACCCATTACTCGTAATGTCACTCTAGTTGAAATTTGAGAAGAAAGTGCCTGATGTGAAGCGGAACACTGCAGTCTTTTCCTATCATGAGCTAGGTTTGGTGTAAAGGTCGCGTTTCGCCATGTGATACCCATGCGACCAACCATTGCTGAGGCGTTATTAAACTAGATGAAAAATATTTAGAAATTACAAATATATAAATATCCGGTGTATACATGGCTCTTTACAATAGTGCTTTAAAGAACATGACCCCAAATGATCCAAGTTGTGGAGTCTCGCGGCATACCTGAGGGTTTAATATCCACCATCAAATTAACAGTATCTTCAAATGTCTTTTTGTCTTTATGTCTATCACCTTAATATGACTTCTAAGAGAACCATACATGTAAAAAAAAAAACGTTTAGGCTATTTCGTGGTCTCGCATTACCTTATACTTTTTAGTAGCTTATGAACATATTTTATAAGTTGCTGCATAAATGGTCATAAAATTAGCATAGAGTTTAGGCTTCTAAAGAACCTTAAAATGTAGTTGGCGATTTTTCATTCACTGCTTTAGAATCCTAAACTACACGTATTTAACACGATTGCAACTATTCAAATATCAACTCAAGGGCAATTTACCTATTGTATGTCTGAGAGAAATCATGCACGGTTTGCAAACTATAGGATGACACTCAAGGCTTTTCATATTGCCTTAGGTTGATCTTCGAAAACACTTCTTATCGTGTTTTGATATGATCACCACAACCAACGAAGTTGGCGGGAAGGAAATTATATTATTCATTCATTCATTCGTTCATTCATTCTTCCACTCAATTATTCCATAATTTAACGCTATATATTGCCGAAGTGAATGGCCGCATGGAAATAAATATGTCTCGAACGAGTGAAATACTATTTAGTTATTTACCTGATCAGATTGACGAAGCTGCAGGTCAAGGTTCATATCTACCTTAGACCACGTGATACTCGTACTCGGTTTACTTGACCCGGATGTACAGGTCAACGTGTAAGGCTGTTCACTAATAACGACTACTTCTCTGTTGGCAGGCGAGATTCCGACGATGATGATTTCAGAAGGCGGAACTAAACAAATACATTTCAGAAAAGGCTCAACTGAGGATAGATCTAGAAATACAACGAGAAACTTTAGGGACAGTCTTACCGAAATCTATTAAGCCCCACCTTTTCAACAAATGTGGGGGTAATTATGTGTCCAATTAACTTCTGGGCAATCAAAATTTATACCAAACCAGGCAAACTTATTCATAAAATATACATATTTGGCCGGAACGTTATTAGCCAAATGCACGTTGAGCATTTTTCCAGGATTTTCTTATACTCAGTTTTAGAGTGTGAATCTTGAAAACTAAATGCCCAATATACCTTTTTTGTTAAATCTCGTTTTGGTTTAATTATTCCCAAGTTTCGTTGCTTTATTGACTCACTGACATTCCATATGCTACATACCTAGAACAGTAAGGCCAAACTTGTAAGCCGCCACTTCCCTTTCCGTGATGACGTAACAGCTATAAGTCATCTCGTCAACAAAGCCATTATTAAAGATCTGAATAATGGCGCTTCTCATATTGCCCTCATCATTATCACCATCATTACTATGTGTTCATTTAACTCATATTTTATTTATTTTATGTCACCTTGGACATTCAGGTCAAATTCATTTAATATACCACTCCCCTTTTTACGCGATGATGTAACAGAGATAAAGTCAAGATCTAAACAAATTCCGTTTTGGGGGGATATATCACTATCATCATCACCGTCATCATCGTTAGTTCATTTATTGATATTTAATAACCCGCATCTCACCTAGGACAACCAGGTCGAA
The DNA here is from genome assembly GCA_035222895.1 of Strongylocentrotus droebachiensis. Taxonomy (NCBI): domain Eukaryota; kingdom Metazoa; phylum Echinodermata; class Echinoidea; order Camarodonta; family Strongylocentrotidae; genus Strongylocentrotus; species Strongylocentrotus droebachiensis. The sequence continues at coordinate 143,621 of JAVYIG010003696.1, forward strand.
ATCGTCTGACCCGTCACTCCCCCCTTGTGTGATGACGTAACAGGTATACGACATCTCGTCATCAAAGTCAACGTTCAAGATCTCCAAGACGGCGTTCGATTCTCCAACAAACCACATTCGGTATTTTTGAGGTTGGATTATGTTCGTAATACTTGAGTTCGATTTACCACTGATGAAGTTGCCCCGGGTATCGGAGTCCCAGTATACTAGACCGGCTGGCGTGGAAGGAGGCGGTCGGTAGTCGCATCGTAAAATGGCACTCCGTCCAGCGATGGCTAGGCCTGTCTGATGTACCACAATACCAAGGCTATCCAGTCCAGTTACCACTGATATCATACCTTGAAAGCAGTCACAAAACATATAACGTGATCGGCTATTTGTTATAACTTTAGTCGTGCTAACAACTGGACGATGTTTGCAGTCTTTTTATTTTGGAGGGGAGGTATACAAATCCAATGTTACATTTTTCTAACTAGTATTATGTTTAGGATTATGGAGAGTCAGCAATGAAAATATTAACTGAATGAAAATGGAAACTTTACTCACCATATATAATTATGGCGACAGCACCCGTTGTATGAGGTGAGCCAATCCAAATAGATGGTGCCATTTTACTTTGCCTGGTAACAACATTGGCTAGAAAACAGACAGGATTCGTATTATTAGTAGTTTCATTGGTAACACTATTAGAGGGCGCAATAGCTCAGTCGGTAGAGCAGTGGTCTCGTAATTCGGTGACCCGGGTTCGAAACCAAGACGATGCGCTAGTGCCCTTAATTTGGTAAGGCATTAATTATCATTACCAGGCCCCTCAAAGAGGACCTTAAGCCGTCGGTCTTCTGGTTGCTTACAAGCATTTATGCTTTCTTAGCAGTCAGGTAAAATAACCACGATCACCATTATTATTATCATTATTACTATTAGTAGTTGTAGTAGTATTAGTAGTAGTAATATTATTATTAACATGATCGCAACTATTTTCGAAAAATCAACTCAAGGCAATTATAGTCGTACCCAACTGTATACCCTATGGAATCATGTCCATTTGTTCACATGCTTCAAACTGTGATGGCTTTTTAAATTGCCAATAATTTGATTTGTTTTTGCGAAAGCAATTGCGATCGTGTTTATTGCCGCTGTTGATGTTGTTGTTATTATAAGTTTTAGTAGTAGTAGTAGTTGTAGAATTAGTAGATGAGTAGTAGTATTAGTAGTGGGTAGTAGTATTAGTAGTGGGTAGTAGTAGTATTAGTAGTAGTAGTAGTAGCAGTAGCTGTAGTACTGTAGTAGTAGCAGCATAATTATTATCTTCATCATCAAATTTATTTTAATCATCAACACATATTAGATAGGGAATAATCAAAGGTAGGCCTACTCAATTTTCTATCTATGGGTAAATAAACAAAAATAACAGTTCTGAAAGAGATATACCATAACTGATTGGTATTTGTCAGTTTGTTTTTCATTCTCCAAATCGAAATCGAAATTTAATAGACAACTCTAAAAGGTAGCATAAAATTCAGAGCAGCATGATGGAGAAGTGTGAATGAAATCGGACACGAAAATATGAAAGTTGTGACTTTATGAAAATTGTAATCATTACGTATGGGCACTTGATATTGGCTGAATCGGTAATGTCACTGTGGCGTAGTGCCGGATTATTTTGTCCATTGTTTCAACATACAAAGTGACTGTTAAAATGTATGTTTATTTCAGAATGGTTGTCTCGGGAGGTTCCCTTCTTTTTAGGGGACCTAGTATGATATACTGTCCATGATATGTTTAGAGCAGTGCCCAGAGGGAAAAGGCATGTAAGAAAAAACGAAAAAACTAATGTCATTGCTGTACACGACAAACGGGAGAGTTGTTCACGACAACTTCACAGTACACTGACCAATTTGCGATTCGTTTTGGTTAAGGATCTCATTTTTCAAGCATGTATAACTCTTTTATCATTGGTCCGATTTATTTCAAACTTTCGACATTTCGTTAGTCTTTTTTTCTCTTTCCTTCAAAATTAATGGAGCCATTGAAAGGTTGGGTTGCTCTTTAGTGAAAAGAGTTTCTAATAAAGTTACAAAGGGAATTTCCTTTTCAATTGCCAATTCAAAATAATGGAGTATATTTTATTCATCTTTGTGAAAGAGAACACTTCAGAATTTACATCTTGTGACAGTTTTGTTTATCATTACGTCATAGAACTAAATTTTACGTAAACATTAATGAAATTGGATAAATACTTACATTTTGGAACGTTTTTATCTTTGTACCATTTTTGACACATATTACTCTCTCCTATGGAAACCAATTATGATCTACAATTCGTGATTGAGACGAATAGAAGAAATTTGTCTAAAATCATGATCCGTATTATGATTTAAACTCACCTGTTTCACCAATCTGTTTATCATCGAACGTATGTTGATCAACAATCCCTGCTCAAAACATGATAACTGTTGACCGCAGAAGCTACGCATATAGTGTTTGCACGATAATAACCATGGCACGTGATTAGTTATCGTGTACATGGGCGTCAGAGCGAAATTGTGAGGGAGGGGCGGGGTTGTGACGTCTCTTATCCGAATCCCGACTTTAAAGTTATCTGATTAGTTCTCTTTTTGTCAGAATGAGCGATGCGAGCGAAGCTGCCTGAATATGAGTGTCTGTTGCCCGAAAATGAGATGAAGGTCCCCCCCCCCCAATCGGTAATTTATTTCAACTGGTTCGGTGGGGGGAGGGGGGGGGATTGCCCCCACGTCTCGTACTCCAATGGTCGTATAGTAAACGTGTGTACTTCCGATATATTTATACATTCATAATTGATTTTTATGATTTATTACAGATCGATTGTTTTCCAAAGATAATCGAATCGATACAGAAAGAATAGGTACTTAAACGAGTGGATTTTCCCTCTTAGAACTATCGAAAGTGAGACAAACAACGCCTGACAGAAAGGTCAGATTTGAGAGCTTTGGTACGTGTCTATGACAATAGGCCACGTAGAAAATATACACATTTGTGTTGGTTCCCATCCACTTCCTTTTGAATACTGATTTATTTGTTAGATTATCGTTTGTTTGATAAATATTTAAACAAATAAGGAAAATGCGGAGGGAAAGACAAATTTCTTTGAAGTTTTCTGGGTCACATAATTGAAAATCCAGGTTTGCTTTCGATTTTATGATAATAATAATATGTCCATTTATGTAGCGCACCTAGCTACTTTATGAATATACTATACTGCGTTGAAAATAGAGATTCTAGTAGCTACATGATTATAAGACTGATTCAGTCAATACCATCATCAGTGGCGTGGCATGGGCTCAGTCAAGGAGGGGGGGGGGGAGCACCATAATTTAGTTTACTAGATCAGCGTTTTTCAACCTTTTATTGACATGGCACCCTTTTAGAAGTTAACAAGTTTGGAATCATCCCAATCCAAAATTTAAAAAAAGAGGATTTATTATCTATCCCTCATATTCAAAGAGTGACGTATAGGCCTCTTTCCCGAAAATATACTATCCGGATCTAAAATATTGCGAGCGAGCGAAAAAAAAAGCACTTTTATTAAGGCAAAACTGTTATTTAGCCATCAATATACACTAGATAAAATGTAAAACTATATATTCGGTCATCTCGAAACCAGGAATCATCCTAATTTATCAATTTTGCGAGAAGTGGAGCGAACGATAGGGAAAAGGCACTTTGTTGTGGTATAAATTTCATTTCGATATAAAAATGCAATAAACAATGTTATATTCTGGCGTCATACTGCCTGAAACACGACAATATTCGGGCAGTGAGGAGCCCGAAAAGTATCATATGAAAATATTCAATGACCTCACTGCCTAACAATGTCTGGTTTGGAGGGGGTGGGGTGGTTGTGTGCGACGGAAACTAGCGCGAAAAAAAACACACTTTATATCTCTGAAATATTATTTCCTCATCAAAATAACAAAGGTGAAATATATTTGGACATATTTCTGATACTTAGATTATATGAAGTTGACATTTTTTCAAAATATATTTTTAATATAACTTAATCTTTAGCGGAACCCACTCGATGGTCAAAATTTGAGTAGATTTACGCCTTGCCCCTTAAAAGTGGGAACATTTTGCATTTTAAAGTGTAACGGAATCACATACATACTTTTTTAAGGGGTTGACGTTCCTAAAGCCAATTGCCCTTTCTGTTAACCCCACATTTCCATTTTTTGTTGTTGCTCCTTCCCTTAGTATTTTTCTTGTAATCAATCCTTAATCTATATATCATGTTTGTTATGTCTGTATGTTTACTGTTTTTATAGAGAAGGTAATAAATGAAATGAATTACTCTCTTTGTCCATTTTTCCGTATGTCTTCTATTTTTCACTCCCGGTATGTCCATTTCTTTGTTCTCCATTTTCGTATCTGATGTATGCTACACGAAGGACACTGATCGGATAATTCAACGCAATTGTCGATAATCGTTTATTGCACATTTTACAACAGATTTCATTTCAAACTTATCATCTCGTCCCCCGTTATTGATTAACATAATATTATAATCTTTGATATGCGTTTCCTCCTTATAATATCTCATCGTTCTTTTTCCATTTCATTCAACTCTCCCCTCGCTCTCGCCTTTTTTTCTTTTTTGGTCTTTCGATTAGCTACGCCGCTGACTATCACAATTTAGGTACTTGTCTTCTTCAAACTTTCTTTCGCAGTACATCAATCAAAGTCTTTATACTCCGTGATATCGTGACTCTCGCATTACTGTTTGGCTTTTTTAAATTTACGCTTGATTTTCTCTCTAGTTGTTTTATTCACTGTATTTTACATTAAAACAAAAAAAATCTATTTTCAACATGTCCCTTGTGGCCTGTCATCGTCATGTCTCTAGTTAAACACACAGCTTCATACTTTATTGATGATTATAAATAATTACTCAAAAAAGTTATATTAAGGCGTACTCAAGTTTTGAGAGGGGCTTACCCTCTGTTACAATAAGGTTCAAACTGTCATATTTTTTTTTTAATTATCAATAATGTAACGACACTATTGCAATGTCTATGATATTGTTTTCAGATGTAATATCCTCCATTTTGTTATATTGTTTGTTTTTTGTATACACTCAATCATGTGAAATAAGTAAAATTTCATTCAAATTCAAGCCTTTGCAATCGTGATTTGCAAAGTTAACATACATATACTTGCTTTTGCGCTAAAAGTACATTGCGTTATCAATACTTTAATACGTAGAGTAGGCTTTTCTTCATTGTTTTCTTCAGTCATTGATTACTTTGTTTACACTTTTATTTTAACAGGGTTGCTTCTTTAATTAACATGCTTTCCCCGACGGATATCCCTTTTCCTTTAGAATACCCAAAATTGGAGCGACAGACAAATTGAAATGATCTATTTATTAAAAAAAATCATTTAAAAGAGGCTACAATAGCCCAGTATTAAAAGTTCATGAAAACTTCACTTGTTCCCACGTCTGTAAATGTAAGGCTAATGTACCTGCCCTCGCTGCAATATTATTTTCTTCTTCCCTAAATTCCAAGTTCTTTTTTAAAGTCACCCAAAGACAATATTACGGACTTTCCCCTGCATCTATAGGCCTATATCCGATATTTCATTGCAAACATAATTGTATTCAATAGGAATTACCGCACAACCGTAAATATCTACCCAGTCGACAGACCTTAATTCCCTTAGCTAAAACTTAGCTATTACATTCTGCCATAATCTTTGAACATGTACACACTCCCAGAACAAGTGTAAATATGTTTCAATCTTTTGCAATGAACAAGTTATCTTTAACAAAGCCGAATCTGAATAAGTGTTCTCTAGTATATATTGCTCCATGAAGCAGTTTATACTGAATTTCTATTAGTCTGTTAACAAGAGTAACTTCCCTAGGCCTACTAAATATCTCCCTACATACCTCATTTGAAAAATCTGAAAATCACCGTCCCTCATGAATCTTCAAAAGAAATAAATTGTGTAACTTCACTATAAAATATTCATAAACCTTCCTCGATAATACATCTCTGAGGAGCTTCACTGTACTGTTAAACTGCATTAAAATATCATATTCTATTACATCCACTAAACTCCAGTTATCCTTTTTTCCGCTTCTCAAAATATTCCCACATACCCACCGCTCGCCCAAACAAACGCACACACACGCACAACCAGGCACGCGTACGCACACACACCGCACACCCAAGCGTGCACGCACACACACACCCAAGCATTGAATTCTCTTGGCCCACGTCAACAAAGAATGGTAAAAAGCTAAATGAATACGAAGAAACTGGTTGTTTTATTCAAATCAATGGACCATGATCACAAGACTAACCTCACAAGAACAAAGTATACATTACTATCGACTGACTAAATAAGAAAAAACACGAGTGATTTCCAGCGTAGGATTTGTGTTCGGGGTTCATTAGATGTCATTAGATGTCATGTCTAAAGAGCTGATAACTTTTACATGTTTAGGCCACAGATAAATTCTAAAAAAAGTCAGTCTATGAGTGGATTGGCCTTAAATCTGCAATCCAGCTTTTTCTCATTTTCCAATATTCAACATCTTCATCTTTTCAACATTTAAACAAAATATCAAATTTAAAATTATCATTGGCATTAGTTACAAAAGTAATTTGGAAAAGTGTTATTATTTATCACGTGTAAACATAAAGGGGCACCTTTCCTCGGTATTGGATGTTTGACGCCCATGTTGTCACAAATAACGGACTCTATCCTTACCCATGTTTAATGAATCAAATCAAAACCCCATTTGTCCTTTCAAATTTGCTGGCATGTTCAATGAATCAAATTAGAATCCCATTTTTCTTATTAAATTTGTAGGCACAACATTTGGGGTATTCTTCAAGGGGCTGTTTTTCTAAATTGCCTATGCAATGAAAGGGGACACACTAATCATACACTTCTTGATTTAGAAAACAACTCTCATAATAATCAAAACTTCATCAAATAAAATGTGACGATTTGACAGAAAATAAAGCGAACAATATTCAACAGTTTTGTAACATTTACTACAACATTACTTTATTACAATCCTCCTGGATACGTTCAAACATTCAAGGACATTTATTGAATTCATCATCATAAAAATTATGGTATGGATTTTCTCTTCCTACACCAGTTAGTCCAGTTTTTTTTCTCGATAGTTCCTATTTTTCTTATAGCTTTTCCTGATCTGCATGTTATTTCCATGTAAAAAGGGTCTGAGATTTAAAAGTATGACCATGTCAAGATGATCAAATTGATAGATTTCCAAAACATTATGAAAAGCTGTGCTGAATAAAAATCATGTTATTGTCTTTTTCACTTATGTTAAGAACAGAATTTTCTTTAAAACTTGTTTTCTGCCAATGTATTTCCATCCACACTCGATATAAATAGCTTAAGGTAAATTTTACTTGGAGGGTTTTCCCTTTCATCATTTTGAATTCCCAGGCCGGAGGGACATTTTTCCCTTTAAATTGTTTTAATTTCAAGGCCCGAGGATGGACACTTTAGGAGAACAAGAATCTTATCATCGTCTTAAAATTCTTAAGAGCATGATATATCAAAATTTTAATCATAATTAATTTCACAGACCGAGCAATGATGCAGACTTTCTGGGGCATTATACAACCCAGAGATTCCAATCATTCTTTTCCTGCTCTCCAGAGGTGAATACATTAAGTAAGGTTCAAGTGATTAAAAAATAGGAAATTACATATAGGATTATGTTTTTTTGTTTCTTTCCAAATTTGAGAGAATAGAATTAAATACAACCATTTGTTAATGTACATACAGATACAAAGACAAGTATTTTGAAAACTATAGTTCATACACATAATGCACTACTAGCCCTACTGTGTCGACAAACCTCTTCTCTATATTAAAAGAAAATAATTGCACAAAACTGCATCGAATCATCTCTGCTTAACAAGTACTAGTTATCAAGAGAACAGGTGAATATTTCTCTCCTTCATATATATATTACTGTCATACTATGAGAAATCTCAAGAAAATAACTTACGAACATCAACAAGGCACTGGTGTCCTTACAATAGGATGTAAAAAACCTTCAGCGTCCTTTGTACAAGCTCATGTCATCGTCAAAAGAAACACAATACCGTTTCATATTATTTTGATATGTCAAAGCAAAGCTAACAAGTGATCCACGTAAGCTCTTATTTCCTACTAGTCTATAATTGGTATTTAATTTTAATTTCTTTAACCCTGTGTTTGCAAGTCAGAAATTTCTGTCATTAGAATTACATTGGGTGTCTCCTTCAAGGGCGAAGGAACAGGAGGGTAGACCATGCCATACGTTTGGCTTGCTTTTAAGATTTTCAGCATTTTGAGCATTATTTTTTACCAAGCAAAGGTGACATCCCTACAGTACAAGTACGCATAACTCACCTTGCAGCTAGGAGCCTTAATACGTTCAGCATCCCATTTAACCTCAAGCATGGGCAAATTTCTGATTTTGATATCACACAAAGTTCCCAAAAGACCAGTACTCAAATTTAGCATTCATAATCACAACAGATTTCTGGCATGCAAACCCAAGGTTCGTATACATTTTTTGCTTTTGACTTTTAGCACCGGTGTATTATGTACACTGTGATTATTCTGTTCTCTACACAGAATAAAACTAAAGCTTAGCAACCTTTTACTGCAGTAAATAGAGCTTGGGTGTCCAAACAAATACACTGATTTCACTAACAATGCAAAGTAAATCCATAGTATGAATTCACTCCATATTAAAATTTGTAGGACTACTTCAAATGGCTCATTTCATAAATATATTGGCAGTTTTATTTATTCTAAGAACCTTTTTTCTCTGCAAGCCAGACTTTTCATTGGTCTGCATATTTCTTTGTTAATACATATCTTTCTTTCTCTGGCTAACCAGAACTAGGATACACTTTTCTTCATGTATGAAGTTATATATATGTCGGTCTAAGTAAGTAGTCCTGTACATTGTAAACATACATCATCAAAATCTCTCTCGTTATAAGTTACACATCAAATAAATAAACCACATAAATTATGAATAAATTTCATTGGTGCACCTTCTAAAAATCTAGTGTGCAGTTTGAAAGTATAAACAGCTAAGGCATGGTGAAAAAATACTTATGTACAAGTTAACAATCACTTTTTAAACAAGGAAAACATTATTTAACATCCACAAACATCTACATGTACTATGACTAATGTTTTTGTTGTTGTTTGTTTTCTTAACTCTCCATTCCAAAGGTTAAATTATCCTCTAAATCTTCAGTGTATACAACACAGCTAAAAGCAAGTAGGTACATACATCTTATGCACTCTCTGGAATCGGAAGAAAAAAAGTGGGGTGGTACTCTGATAACAGGTGTATTTAATCTCTAATTTTCATAACAAATCTGAACCTACGGCAAGCCATTTGTTAATCACCGACAGATTTAGGGGGACTGAACTTGCACACACCGGGTACCCTTTGTTTTGGATTTACTTCCTTTTAAAGTCTCGACCGCAAATACTAACAATTATACTCAATTGATACACTGTCTATAAAATGACTCTATATGCTTTCACTAACCTTTAGTCATTCTTAAATGACTAATTAGTCCAATTTGGTCAAATATTTCAAATATTTCAAAATCAACGATACCAATTCTACAATAATGTTAAGCTCAGACCATTTAAAATGGTCAATTGTCATTGAATAAGAACATAGAGTGCTTACATTCATAAACACACACACACACATAAAAATACATGAAAGGAAATAAATAGGTGAGAAAAGACGATTTGTACAAACTTCCAAGTATTTCAAAAGCTACAGACAATTCTCGGCAAAATACGAAATATTTATAAGCAAAACAGAATTAGTAAGTTTGGAGCCAGAAGGCTGTTATTAACCCATATGCGTTAAAAACAAAGATATCGCCCTTCTGGCTCTGAACAGATGTACATTTGTATTCATTTCTTTTATAGTACTTTAATTACATGTACTTTGATTCTTCATTTCAATCACTAGGAATACAGAACAAAGTAGTACACCAAACTAACAACAAAAAAACCAAACAATTTTTTTTTGGTAAAGGGTGAAATTAATTGCATGGCAAGAAAAAAAATACAAATATACACAACCTGCTTCTATTGTTTATCTTATTTGGCACTGCAACGTAAATGAGTTTGGTAAATATATAAAAATGGTTCGCATAAAACAGGATTCAAAAAGTTAATTTAACAAGCCTACTGTTAGAGAGGTAAGATTATTATGCTGTACACTGCAGAAGTATGCACGTTTGTTGTTCTGTTGTTTTTGTGTACTTTTAAACAGAAGCCTTCTTGCAAAATGTTCCTTTATAATGTATACAATAATCTGCTCTCTGACCATTGTTCTGCAGGCATTGTCAGAGTAAAGCCCTAAAATACAACATGTTAAACTCTTCACTGAGTGTTATGTTAATCTGACAAATTGAATCTTTTTTTGTGTTACAAAATCTGAGAACAAATAAAAACTTGAGATAATGAAAGTGAAACCATTCTTGATTGGCAACACTTGATCAACTGCATTTTCCTCAAAGCAGCTAATTATAAAATTTGTGTAATTAATAACTTTCTTAATTGTTTACTTAGTTTCAATATGTCAGATTACAAACATATTGTACATCCATTTTCTGGAGTATCTTTCCCTTCAGTCTACCATTATGCTGATAAGCCAAAGCGCATCTACATGTACATAGAGTTACAATACACATACATAGCAAAACAAGTGACCTAGATCAACAGCAGGACCCATAATGCATCTGTTCATAAGGTTTCACTTCCTGTTCATGCACGACAACCCCTAAGATACCAGATAGAACACCAGCTTGATCTCAAGTCCACACTTGCCACTGTTAGCTTCAGAGTTTTCTCTCTAGATGGTACAAATATACAGTCAGACCTCCTTTAGTGACCACCTGTATAGAAAGACCACCCATCTACAAAGACAACATTTTTGTTTCTCCTGAAAATGTTTTCCCATTGTACTAAAGGAACCTGTACATGAAGACCACCTGTCTATAAAGACCACTTTTCTTGTCTCCTTGTGTTCTTATATACAGGTTTCACTGTACTTTATTTATCATGTTTGGAGCCGAAAGGATATCAACTCTAAAACATGTACTTTCAATGCAACACATAGTTATCACCCTTCTGGTTCTCAACAGCTAATAATCAGCTGAACGCCAGAAAGGTGCTAACTCTGTGAGGTACACATAGTATATCAAAATGACACATCCTGAACACTAAATGCATACTTGTTGACGATCATACTTCTTTACATAGAGGTAGAGCCACAATGTTGGGATATGGACTTGGTAAATACATGTACCTCAACTATCTTTATTAGACTTAACATCACCTTAATTCTCATTCAAATGTGTCCAATAAGAGCATTTAATTGATCCATATCAATTACTACTACCCTTGTGCGCTCCATGCCTTCCATCCCTTTACATTTTTCTATTAAAAGTAATTAACATGATAAAAGTTGATAATAATAATAATAATATTTAATTTTTATATAGCGCTTAAAACAAATGTCTCTAAGCGCTTTACAAATATACTATTACCCCGGTCATTGGATTCAGTCTTGCCCGCACACACTGTGTGCACAATCTCCACTCCCTGGGGAGCATTCCAGCCGGGCGTTACTTGACGCTCACAAGCTGTTTGACCAACAATGACGGTCGCATCCTACCGGGTACCCATTTAACACCTGGGTGGAGAGTAGCAAGTGCAGGTTAATATCTTGCCAATAGCTCTCAGAAGATCCTATATTCCTTGAAGCACCAAGATATGTCAAGCAGTTTCACATCTATTGCAAAACAATTAGCATAAACACCTAATATGGCATAACATTCAACATTTGTCAAGCGTAGGAGTAAACAATGAAATCATAATGACATTGGATACTTGAACAGCGCGCATATCTACCCCAAAATGGTGCCCAAGTTCCTTTCAAGGCATTTGAGGTATTCATACCAGAGAGGCAGAAACCATTTACCACACCTGGGTGGAGAGTGGCAGATGAGGATTATTGTCTTGTCAAAGGACATTAGTGACGTGCTGGGGATTGAACCTATGATCTCCACATTTCCTGCCACTCATCCATGATATTTCTACAAAAATTGAAGAAATATCTTGCTTCAAATAACCCCTAAGAAATTGAACTTAAACAAGTTTATTTAATCTGAATCTCCCTAAGATGTATTACTGATGGGGTTATAAGCTTCGTCTCTTCCAGGGTTATTCTTGTTTACCTTACATTTAGCACGTTATTGGTCAATTTGAACTTCTCAAAATGCCACGAAACACAACACTATTAGCCAAACAAAAATGAAAAAAAATGAATGAACAAAATTCATCATCTAACTTTTAAAAAGTCCTCTATTGGTCAAAATGAGGTTGTCAAAATGAGGTTGTCAAAATTCCATGATATGCAGATATTTGGCAATATGAATAAATAAAGGTAATTTTGTTTCTACAAACATAAGCACTACTCCGATATGAGCTGAAACATCAAAATTACTGCTCTTGACTTCCTATATACACACAATTCCTTGGTCTCTACTACGGCAGTCCGATCCATTCAGTTTGGTGTTAGTCTTGCTTGATACTCCTATCTCTCTCCTATAACATTCTAGTCTAAGACATGGTGCTGATCACATACTCTTTATGGTGCACAAGACTCCTCTAATTCAAGTAACCCCGCGAAGCATTTGTTCAGGTCATCACTTCTTTGTTTGACTACAATAGACAGGGGAAAAAAAACATGATGATAAACTTTTTTTAAAGGAGAAATAATGTGTGCTTACCAGAGATGAAAGAGGAATACAACTTTTTTTTAAAATGAGTGTGTGTGTGTGTGTGTGTGTGTGTGTTGAGATACGTGTTAAAATCTGCATTACCTAATAATCATGTTGAATACTGAATTCTCTTATTACTTTAGGCTTTATACATAGACAACTAGGTTCTTTTTGGGGGCTGATATTTCTCTTTTTTTTTTGTTAAAGCCGACCGTAGATTTCAGGATTTTGGGTCGGTCGCAAAGGGTAATACAACATCTTTTTTTTTTAGGCCTAGTTTATATCCAGTATGACTAACCTCACTCTGTAGATGAGTATGTCTGTCTGTGTATGTGTCACACGGTGGACATGGGCTGTTGTCTGTCGGCTCTGCTGCTAGAACCTGAGACATTACTCTCTGTATCGTCCACAGAGGGTCTACGAAGCTCAAACTCTCCATAGATTCCTATGTCCCCTGTAAACAGAATGGAAAGACAACAGTTTTCTATTAATAATAATAATAATAACTTTTTACTTATATGGCGCTTTTCATAAGACATTTATATTAAAGCGCTTTACAATATTGATACAAGTAAAACTAAACAGAGTAATGACAAGAGAACAAAATTAAAGTGAAATTAGTAAACTTTAGTAACTATGTAAAATTTAAATAACTAATTGAGATGCAGTGGCAGACAGTGATGCATCCAGGAAAACAAAAGAACATTACTGTGAAAGTATCTTAACTTTCTTGGATCGTGACAGAATTATATCATTAGGCGTGTATCTTGCAAAATGCTTTGACGGATTGATTAGTCTAAATGATATCAAAAATTGTCATCCATTACAACAATATTTCACCAATATCACAAACAAGTGTGTCTTTGCTCAATATATTACTCATTGCGGATGTAGTATTGAAAATAATATCGCTAGTGATATTTGTTTGTCTCAAAATGTATGGTCAACAAGGGATCTAAAAGATCACAACGTTTCCTGCGCTGCTGCAACACTTTGTCAGGTGATAAAATATAATGTAAACAATATATATTTTCAAAGGGTGTCTTTGTTGTGTTCCAGAAGCATCTTTCGTGCCAGTGACAGTTTGCTTAGAAATTTAACATTAGAAGGTACTCCTGAGGTGTCATAATTCAAAAAGAACTCTTAAAAATACAAAAAAGCTATTACTTCTTAATAAACTACAGATAAATGATATAATCCAGATAAAAATCCCATAGCTAAGCAGTGAAAAGGAGTGATAAAGATATCAGATCTCTAAAGACTATTTTCATAATGTGTTATATTTCGAATGAAGAATTTTTTAGAAATATGTATAAACATATAACTGCAATTATTGTAACAAAGAAAATAATTCAAAGTGAGATTAACATTCATAAATATCACAATATCCCCAAAACAGAAAGAATACAAAAAACATGAGACAATCTCAGTAATAAGACTGAAGAAGTTGTTAATTTGTTATCAAGTTTTCCAATATCAAAGAAATATACAATTTTACATTGCAAGGGTTTGAATGTTAGAAGCATTACAGGGATTTGCATGGTGAAAATCTCAAAACTTGTATGAGGGTGAAATTGTTGTTTTAAAAAAATATCACATTTCAAAAACTTTCCTCAAAACATGGTGGCAACATTTTCATTATTAACAATTTTACAGGAATTTTTCTATTCATATATGAATTTTGCAAATAGTATAGTATTAATGACTGCTTTGAGAGAAATAGTTGTTTTATTACGCTCAAGGGAAGGTTAGAATTGTGCTATTCCCCGAGGCTTGCCGAGGGGAATAGCCCAATTGTAACCTTCCCGAGAGCGTATGAAAACAACTATTTCTCGAATATTAAAGCAGTCATTAATACTTTTATATGCCGAAAAAAAATAGACCAAAAAATAAAAAATATTTTTCATTTTTGTCGAAGACTGGATTCGAACTCTTGCGTACAACAAGAGGTGTATCGAAAACCATCGCTTAGACCACTCAGCTATCAGGCGCCGTTAACATGCTTGGCAGTTTTCTCCAATATATACATTAAAATAGATTGAAAACGGCTCCGCGTGAGGGATGCTTCGCAAAAGCTCCATGAAACGGACCCTTCTTTTACTTTTGCAATGCATATTGGCACGAACTTAGATCAAGATCTATCGGCAGATGTTGTTTTTTTGTTTTTGAGAGTTTATTTTCGTCTTCATGTCAACAATGCAAGATAAAATTGTCGGTAAGATCGATCGAGATTCAATTGTATTGAAATTACCGACCAATCCTTCGCACACATACGGTCCTCCATCGCTCAAACCATTTTTTAACATGTAAACCTATGGGGTAACCATGGACGCTGACCAACTATTTTTAATAACCATGGTTATTAAAAATATTGAAATGTTTTAAGCATGGTTACCGAGAATTTTACAGGAACAGTTGAAGTTTATGAATGCAATTCGACCAATCAGATGGCTGGATTTCTTAAGTGAGGTATATAACATTGTTTATTCACCCCATTTGTTGTGTAATAATAATAGCGCCGTCTATCTAGATAATTCTATTCCGAGGCGCATTTATTATTACCCCGGCTTTAGCCTAGCTGCTGATTATACTGCGCTCCAGCATTTCAAGGGATTAATTCCTGCCAGGTATCCATTTACATCACCTGGGTTGAGTGTGGCAAATGTAGATCAATGTCTTGCCAAAGGACATTAGTGCCGCGACGGGACTCGAATCGCGGACCTTGTGATCGACAGTCCGGTGGCATTCATTCATTTGATTTTATTTTTTTTTAATCTCATACTTTAAAAATAAAATAGAACTGCTTTGAACAGACTAATGATGACAAAGTTGAACAAAGTTGAAGATAAAAAAGCAAAGCCCACAAAAATCCTTAAATTGCAAAGTATAAAAAGCAGGCACTATTTGTTTACAAAGATTTCAGAAAAAACATAAATGCTCTTTTTATTTGATTTCTAGACAAACAACCACATTTTACACTTTCCAACCTGCGATGACACTTTGATTTTTCAAATATGATGAGCAATGAAGCAGAACAAAGGATATAAATTTACACAAACTAGGAAACAGTATTCTCATTTGAACTTGTGAAGGATTGTAGAGATATTAGTAACTGAATAACACAATATGGCAAAATACATTTGTATGTGCATTCATACTTTACAACTGTTCACTCTTTGTTCTTTCACAGTACTGGTTAAAGTATTAAGGGTTAAATCAGTGTATCATTCAAAGTAAGATGATTGTCTATTCTATCTTAAATCTCCCATTAAATCTAAAGAAGATTTCTGACATATATGTATAAATATAAATGAAGATATTTTTATAGTTTTTAACTATTGTCACACTGCAAAATATTTCACATTGAATTAATCATAACCTGAACATTACTAAATCTGTTGCCAAGAATACAGAAAAGAATAGAAAATATCAATGATTTTAAGAGGAAATAGCCACATAACTGTAATGCCAAATCATCACCTGTATATACCTTCCTGCCAATTATTTTGCTGAAACCATATAATTTGCAGATAGAAAGAAAGAAATTGCAAGCAGAAAGTGAGAGCAATTAAAGAGCTTTTAATCACTGAATATAATACTGCTCAACACACTAAATTCTCCCATAAAACACAAAACAATGACAACACACTCCATAGGTCATGTACAGTAGAAACTCTTTATAACGAGGTCCTTGGGACCAAGGAAATAACCTTGTTATATCAGGTAAAAAAAACAAAATAATATAAAGAGCTGGTACCAGCAAAATCACCTTGTTATAAAAGATACCTTGTTACAGTCAAACCTGCTTTAGTGACCACCTGTCTAAAAAGACCACATTTTTGTTTCCCTTAAAAAATGGTTTCTCATTGAAACATGTACTAAAGGAACCTGTCTACAAAGACCACTTTTTGAGTTTCCCTTGGGCGGTCGCTATAGCCAGGTTTGACTGTACATCAGAGGTTTTCTTTATACAGAGGTTCTAATGTACGATGTAAATATGAAATCATGCATACAACACAAGGAAAGCAATGCATTCTGACTACATCTATAACACATCTGCATTAACTTTCAATAAACCAACACAAGGACAATTCCAATACCAGACAACACTGCCTTTAAGGTACTAAACATAACATAGAGGGCAGTATGACAACAAAGGTCACTTTCATTTTCAATCTGTGCTTAAGACCAAAGAAAGCAAGGATTAGTCTAAGACTAAAACTATAATAACCACCACCATATAAATTACAACGTTTGTATGGAACATCACCAATGAGGCCATTTCTACAAAACACAATAATCCCCTTTTAACTCCCTGAAACTTTTTCCTTCTACACCTATCAAGTATATATTCATATATACTGTAATCTTCACTTATCATTCTACTTGCAGATTGCAAATTGGCAATATATCTGGGCTAAAATTAATCAGAAATTTCAGTTCAACTGGCAACTTAACCTTGCTTTCAAAGAGAGACTGGTTATCATGTTTACCTGAATGTGTTCTTCCATCGTTGATACAGTCTTCATGCAGGAAACAGTCAGGAGGGATTGAGAAGGGATGGAACACCACACAAAAAACATGAGTTGCAAGAACAAGGCTAGTAGGGCGTAATCTAGACGGTCATAGAACAGAGACAGAGCTAGGGCTGGATGAGAGACTACTGCTGGAGAGGTGAACGCAGTTTTCACAGGTGTGGACAGACAGCTGAAGCAGACCTCTGAGAGGTTTTAGGGAGGGGTCAGAGGGGTGGGTTGGTGGTTAGAGGGTGTGGGTGGATAAGTGGGTGTGGGAAGCTTTTGAGGTGGGTGGGGTCAATGAGTGGGTGTGGGTGAAGGATAAGATAGATGAGTAGGTTCTGGGTATATGAGAGGTTTTAGGGAGGGGTTAAAGGGGTGGGTTGGTGGTTAGAGGGCGAGGGTGGATTAGTGGGTGTGGGAAGCTTTTGAGGTGGGTGGGGTCAATGAGTGGGTGTGGGTGAAGGATAGGGTAGATGAGTAGGTTCTGGGTATATGAGAGGTTTTAGGGAGGGGTTAAAGGGGTGGGTTGGTGGTGAGAGGGTGTGGGTGGATTAGTGGGTGTGGGAAGCTTTTGAGGTGGGTGGGGTCAATGAGTGGGTGTCGGCGAGGATAGGGTAGGTGAGTATGTTCTGGGTATATGAGCGGTTTGAGGGAGGAGTTAGAGGTGTGGGTTGGTGGTTAGATGGTGTGGGTGAATGAATGAGTGTGGGAAGCTTTTGAGGTGGGTGGGGTCAATGAGTGGGTGTGGGGAAGGATAGGGTATGTGAGTAGGTTCGAGGTATATGAGAGATTTTAGGGAGGGGTTAAAGGGGTGGGTTGGTGGTGAGAGGGTGTGGGTGGATTAGTGGGTGTGGGAAGCTTTTGAGGTGGGTGGGGTCAATGAGTGGGTGTCGGTGAGGATAGGGTAGGTGAGTATGTTCTGGGTATATGAGCGGTTTGAGGGAGGAGTTAGAGGTGTGGGTTGGTGGTTAGATGGTGTGGGTGAATGAATGAGTGTGGGAAGCTTTTGAGGTGGGTGGGGTCAATGAGTGGGTGTGGGGAAGGATAGGGTATGTGAGTAGGTTCGAGGTATGTGAGTAGGTTCGAGGTATATGAGAGATTTTAGGGAGGGGTTAGAGGGGTGGGTTGGTGGTTAGAGGGTGTGGTTGAATGAATGGGTGGGTGTGGGAAGCTTTAGAGGTGGGTGGGGGTAAATGAGTGGGTGTGATGTGATGTATAGGGCAGGTGAGTAGGTATATTGGTGGGGTAGGGGAGAGGGTACAAAGGGGGTGAGTGGTTATAGGCGGAGCAGGGATGGCATGGGTAAAGGAAGGGGTGTACCAATATGGTGGTAGGTGGTGTGGTTATATACACTGTATGGGTGTAGGGGAAAAGTTAGGCATGGGTAGGGTTTAGAGAGAACATTAGCTACAATTGTACGCAGGGCTATTAGAATGTTGACAAGTTGAAAGAACGTTGGAAGCCGAGCTTCGAGAAAGAGTTTTGTTAGTTTGTTAAGAGAAGACTGGAGATGGGAAGTTAAAAATTGTCTTCAAAATGAATCTGAAGGAGAGTGTGGAAATGGTGAACAATGGTATCATATGAGAGAGAGATGGGGGAGGGGAGGGGAAAGGGGAGGGGAAAGGGGAGGGGCCAGGGTTGGGGTTAGGTTGATGAATTAGATTTAGGTTGATAATGTGAGGACTTTTGAAGTAGAATGGAAGGGAAAACAAGATGAAAGGGGGGATTCAGTTAGTCAACAGCGTTATTCTATTTATTGACCTAGAGAATTAATTTTTGATAGATTTATAACAGGCAACAGCTAGGGAATATTCCACTCAAACCAGCGACCCCCGACTCCAAACCGACTGACAAATTTGTCATCCTGGGTAAATTCCTCTTTATTTTGGTCGTTGTCAGTTTGGTGTAGGTCTTGTTATTGGTGTAACTGGGGTAGAAAGTAATGAATCTATGAAGGTTTTATTTATGTGAAAGGATTTTTAAGCATAACAAAAACTGAGAAATGTAAATGATGGTACAATAATAGTTCACCAACTTCGATATTAGGGGAAAGATACGGAGTGATAAGAAAACTGAAAGAAGAGGATATATACATGTGGTTAGATATGTATGGTCTTCTAAAATGTAATAGTTTACAATAATGTATCAAGAATGGGGTATGTATTTGAGTTTTTGATGTTTTTTAAATTTTCCATTCAGTGATGAATACATCTAGAGAGATGCTTCTTAAATTGGGGTGGGGTGGTTTTTTGTGTTTTTTGTATTTTTGCTGTTGTTGTTAACAATTCTAGATGACATATTAATTACATGGATGTAAACAAAGTAGATTGATTAATCATTTTTGTTGCAGATGAGTCAGTTGTAGGCATGTTTCTACAACAAACAAGTCTAAGTACAGAACATCCATAAAATATAAATTAATCTAACAAAAATATTAATGTTAAACATAAATGTACATGTCAACATGAATTTACATGTTTCATACTTTTAAAAGCAAATGCAATATACAACACAAAGAAATTATTAGCTTTGAAAGAAAACATTCTGATGCCTTTTATTATTTTCATAGCTCTTAAGAACCAAAATGCATTTTTGAGGCTTGTACATTGAAAGTATTCATCATGTGGATCCACTTCCCCCTTCATATTCCCAATATCTTAAAGCACCACTGTACTACTTGTAGCTACTTGCTCCCTCTATATAGAAACAATGCTTAATCAGTGACCATTGGTCCCCCGTATCCTCTTTTTCCTATGTTAATTGAGAGCTGAGTTGATGAGATAGCCACCTGTCAGTGACCATGTAGGGGGTCTAATCCCTCCTGGCTAAACTAGTACAGATGGCCTTTAAATTAATAAAATGCCACGCCCTTAAATCTACCTGTAGTTTAATGAATACAATATTCTCTAGGAGCCCCATAATTGTATGATGCTTATCATTCCATTCACTAAATGTTTTGATGCAGCCCTGACTCAAAGCCTGAATTAGGCATATTATGAAAGACAGTTCTGAAAGATGTATCGTAAAAACAGAAAACAAACTTTCTGGCATTCATCATTGAAAGATCATATGAAAGTATTATCAATCATTCCACATAACGCTGTAATCAAGGCTTTAAATTTCATTAAATTCAATTATAGTACATTGTATAAAATGCATTTAATTATGACAAATGTAATGTGCATTTTCAAATATCTTGATTACAACAACGATGTTTCATGTAACTATGCAAATAAATCAAGAGATTAATCCCCTCTAACAAAAGTTCATCAGTAGATTTCGTCCTTTTTAGTTAAAATGTGTAGGTTCATTGCATTTCATGTTTTCTGCTTTGGTGATATCTAATATTCATATTATCACTTGATTATCATCTGAGTATTATGATTATTTGGCAAGACATTAATCTACATTTGCCCCACTCGACCCAGGTGATGTAAATGGGCAGCTGGCAAGAATTAATTCCTTGAAATCATAGAGCGCCATAATGCCAGCCATGCTTAAGCCAGGGTAATAGTTGTGGAGCGCCAGCAGTGTCAAGTTTAACAGACATTTGCTATACAAGAACCCACTATCATTATTATTATTATGATTATTTCCTGTGTATTATGGTCTATCTAAACACATCCCCCTCCACACACAAAAAAAATTATGATAATAACTACCAAAAAAAAGACAAACAATATCGAGACCAGCTCATTTAACTTGCGCTAAAACAATGTAATAAATATGGTTATCTTCTCTATACTTAACATTTACATACATATATAAAGGTAAAAATATTTACCTACATCTATTAAAGAGCAAATAATATGAAGCAAAGTCAACATTGCTTTTCCAGCACATCTATAGACCCCTCAAGAAATAGCCCTATGTAGTGCACAATTTTTGTTTTCAGAGATGAAAAGTCATATTTTCAAGAGGCGATATCGTATTATTGTTTTTCAATATTTGTTATCATACTTAATATGATAAAATTGTACAGGTTAGCATCTCTGATATCCTAATATTCTAATTCTAATAAATGTTCTTGTTGGCACTTTCCTTCTAGCGTTATACCGATATCCTTTCTTCTTCTAAGCACCATCATTATAAAATATCTTAACTCTCAGGATTTTCCTGAAGAGAATAAATAGCACAAACATAATACAAACATATAATAGCAAAGATTGATTCGCCCACTGCCCCTTACTTTAATTGTTACATGAATCTATATCATGGCATCAATGATATACAAGTAAAAATGTTCATAATTATTAGTAATTTCATTTCATTTTATCCCTCATATCCCTCATCATGTAAACCATATTACAAGTATGTCTACAATATGCCTTTCACAAAAGTGTAATCTTATCTAACTTTTCCTTATCACCCACTCCATACCTCTTTACTACCCCAACACTACAACACATAAATGAATACAAATCTATCAAATGTATACTGTAATATTAAAAACAATTCTATCAAACAAATTTTAAAAATTTCAATTTCATTAACAAAATCAATATTGTTTTTCTTTTTAGTACAGTATGTAAAGTCTAGCTTTGGGCTTTAATCAAGGATAAAGTGGGAAAGGAACAAGGCTTCTAAGGGAGGCGAGGGAAGGGATTGGGAGGGTCATGAGAGGTTCATCCGTAGGTTGAAGGTGATTTTCTTATAAGGGGTAGACATCGGGAGTGGGAGGTGTTTCAAAGAGGGGTGGCGTAGTCACATGGACAAAGGGCGCGGTCTGGTATCTATATCTTCATGGGGGCGACGGTGCACCTCTAAGTCCTCTTTAATATGAAATACAGATGGCAAAAATGCATTTTAAAAATATTTTTGTTGGTATTCAAAAGTGCGTGTTAGAGGTTTGGGCGATGTTCAATAAATGTGAATATATGCACAAGGTTTTTAAACATTTCATTTATTCATTTATTTGTTGGTGTGTGTGGGTGTTTGTGGGTGTGCGTGTGTGTTTGTATTATTAGTCACATTATGCATTGGAATAGACATTTTGTTATTCACATGATAAAATATGGCAAGGGAATTCCATCGTAAGACAAAAGGAAAATGAGATTAAGTATTCACATATTATTTGCACAGAATGAAAGTTAGTCAAAGGAGTATAAACAAAAGAGTATAAAATGTAAATGCAGTATTGATGATTGATGTTAAAGGTATATGGATGTTTAATTGCAAAATAGTGTATTGTAGAAATTTGGGGAAATCAATTGCAGGAAAGAGGGAAAGATACAAATGAACAATGAGAGATATATAACAAAAGAAAGAAAGATTAGTGGCAAGGAATATTAGAATGAAACATGAAACAATTAAACATAAATGAACAAAGACATTATTAGTCATTATCATCACCAAATTAGTTCAGGAGAAAACAACATGACAGTTAATAGAATGGATTTTATATATATACGAATCATGTTTTTTTTTTTTTTTACAATTAGTATGACATATTTTTAGAATGATCAATGAATGGAACAAGGATGGTATAAACATGGGAAGATGATGGGTATAAAGAAATGGAAAGATTGAGAAGGAGGTAAGAGGAAGGAGGAGAATAAAAAATCACAAAACATGTAAGAATAATGAGGGGATAACTTCATGTAGAACATCAACAGCATGCAGATAAGTGCAAACTCACACGTATTGTAATAATTTCAATCAACAATCACAACGTAATCATATTATGTAATTCTCTTGTGTAAGTACAGGGTCCCATCTTATAAAGAGTTGGGGTTACTCACAACTTATTTGGGATAAATATCATTTGCAACTGTACATAAAAAACAGGAGACTGTAAACTTGCGATTGATTTGGATCAATCGCAACTCTTTGTAAGACAGGGCCCAGGTTTACACAAATCTATAATGGAGGGATACATCACAGAACTATGAGGAGTAAACCCCTATTCCTCTGATCTAATATAATATTCAAACAAAGTGAAAACGAGAAGGCAACTGAAAGCTACCTAGATCTTCTTTACTATAGAGTACCGAAGTTGTGACGTCATAAAAATCTATTTTTAGAATTTCTCAATTTTTTTCTTCATTTTCCGAAAGAGCATCAGAAATAATGTCCAAATATCGAAAACCAATTGAATATATGTTAAGTATTGGCCGAGATATGACCATCTGAATAAATATATGTCCTATGGGAACTCAGTGTTATATGCTCTGGCTCTAACCATTAGGAGCCAAAGCATATATTTTTTATGCTCTTTCGAAAAATGAAGAAAAAATTGAGAAATTCTAAAAATAGATTTTTGATGACATCACAGCTTTGGTACTCTACCGTATACAGAGTGACTTGACATGTATCCTAAGCCCACTGCAAACTTGAATGATCCAACCGAGATCCACTTGGAGGTAAAATTGCTACATCAATCGTTATAAAAAAGTTAACATGCCACATGTAAACCACACAAGACCCTAATGGTTAAAGTAGTAAATTGACATTGAGGGGTATCATATGCACTTCTTTCGGAGAATGAACAAAATAGCAAAAGCCAAACTCCCCCAAAAGTGCCTGAAATCCAGGATGGCTTTAGTCTACAATTTACTACTGGATGACTCTACTAGCTATAGGGTTATAACCACTGCAAAGTTATTCTCACTGCAAAGTTATTCTCACTGCAACCTGCTATGAGAAACTATCTAGACTATCAACAAACTTGGCTCACATTCATACTGAGGGCTTCTAGAGATCCAAAATTATATTAACAAAAACTATCCTAATTTTTTTAAAGCCAATCAAAAAAAAATTCTTATTTTCACATGCACACCACACAACCAAAGGCTGCCATGCGATCGGAACGCCACACAAGGAAACATCGGATGTAACCTGTGCTGGCAGACCTAGGCTGCCCTTAAAGTGGACCGAACACTCAACCCAGCCCTAACCCAAAACATACCCTAAAATCTACTTGACTTCCTAATCCTCATTCTATATCTTTGATGAAATGATAATGCCCAGTCCCGATGTCACCTAAGCAAAGGTCTGGTCATCATGATGTTGTCCTTAGTAAGATTTATTAAGATGGCTCATTGTTGGGATGGGATGGAGGCTGTTGGAGATCCAAAATGATAGTACTAATAGTAGTACCAAGAACTAACCTAACAAGGAATCAAACCAACCATATTGTCAAGTGCATGGGGGCCTTTCACAAAGTTCCTAAGTTGAACTTATCTCTAAGTTGGACTTAACAATTATGGAAAGCCGTTAGCATCTTTGAAAATATTTTGTAAAAATATTTTAAAAGGCATAAAATGTTGATTCCATTCATATTTTCTATTATCATGGGAGATTTCATGTTCTTGATGAAGAATTTATGAAAAGTCTAAAATACTTGAATTTTTGCTTTTGAATATATTTTATTTTAAGGCTACAAATGGCTCTCCATAATTTTTAAGTCCTACTTAGAGTTAAGTTCGACTTAGAATCTTTGTGAAACACCCCCAGGTCACACAAGCAAGTGGTAAAACAAGGGTGGCCACAAGAGGGTGTGCACATCAGAACTAACCTGTACTGGCTGATCTTGGCTGTCCTGCAGGTACTGTTAGGTTCTGTCTGGGTACTACAGGCTGGGCCTTGCCCTTGGCTGCTTTGGCCTGGAGACTGCCCTGTGAGCTGTACTGCCTCTCTTTACTCTTCTGACGCTTCAAGAAACCAAACAGTTTCCGCTTGCTTCTCCTCGGAGACGACTCTGCACGGAGGAGGTGTTGAGAAACGATGAGAATCGATGAGCATCAAATTCTAACCATTGATTACTAAATTATCTCGTACCCACTAGCTTAGCCCTTTCAATGTAACAATGAGACATTTGAACAATATTTTTGGACAACAAAGTTTTTTGTTTTTTGTTCAAGAAACCAAACAATTTCTGATTGCTTTTCCTCAGGGACGACTCTGCGCAAAGGAGGTGTTGAGAAACGATGAGAATCGATGAGCATCAAATTCTAACCATTGGTGACTAAATTATCTTTTTTACACAAGCTTAGCCCTTTTAATCTAACAGTGAGACATTTGAACAGTATGTTCGGACAACAAAGTTTGTTGTTTTTGTTCAAGAAACCAAACAGTTTCCGCTTGCTTCTCCTTGGGGACGACTCTGCGCAAAGGAGGTGTTGAGAAACGATGATAATTAATTAGTAACAAGTTGTAACCATTAATTACTAAATTATTTCATTCCCACTAGCTTAGCCCTTTCAATGTTACAGTGAGACATTTGAACAGTATTTTTGGACAACAAAGTTTTTTTGTTTTGTTCAAGAAACCAAACAGTTTCTGCTTGCTTCTCCTCGGTGACGACTCTGCACGGGGGAGGTGTTGAGAAATGATGAGAATTAATGAGCATCGAATTCTAACCAATGATTACTAAATTATCTTGTTCCCACTAGCTTAGCCCTTTTAATGTAACAGGCGGCAAATTCCGCTCAAGAATGAGGCATTTGAACAGTATTTTTGGACAAAAAGTTCTTTGTTTTAGTTCCAGAAATAGAAATGATTGCTTTCACTGTGAACTTTAGATCGTTAGTAGACATTTCATGACAAATTTATCAATGAACACAAGATGAATGCAACTGCGTCTGTAATATGCCTCGGCCTATATGTATGTCCGTCGATGAATGATGACCTTTACGTCTGACCACACAACCCAAGCTCTTTTCATTTTAATCTTTTCATGCACCAACCTACTTGAATCCAGTTTGGTCAACATTGGTTCAAGTTTTAGCAAGTTATCACAGTAATAAGATCATTTCCAAGATTTTGAACATGTTCATGGGTCTGTAATCTTTCACCTTAGACCTCTTACACCCAAAATCTCTTCAGTTCATCCTTAAATTTACACATTCTTAAGAAACATTCATTTTTAGATGATTGGTGCACTCTATGACATTCTTTTTTCTTCTTTTTTCCCTTTTGCCAATATTTTTTCCTCCATATTTGTATTATTATGTATCCATTGAGGGTAGACATGCTATCAAGCTTTGCTTACTTTGTCAACCCTCCTGTTTGATGTTTTCGATTAGTTACAGACAGCCTAACTTTATTCTACATATATTCTTTTGTCATGGGTAAAATTTGCAATGTTAGGTTGTTATATATTTGTAAAAGTGCAAAAGAAAAAGAAAATCAAACAGAAATATATAAATAAAATCAAAGGGCATACCAGCACTGATGGGTTCATGGGTTTCTCCTGTAGGTACCTCCAGGGTATTAGATCTATGGTCTGGTAGGGGTAAGGTGGACGTTCCCTCTGAGTTCCGTACGGCCTGCTGACGAGCCCGATCAAGGTCTGATTCATCCAGGCTTACACTTCTACTTGCTTTCTCCTTCTTACTCCGACGTCTGAACAGCTTGAAACCACGCTTGCTGCGGTTGGGCGATGCATCTATCAACCGAAAATGAATAAGGTATAAAGATAATAAGTGTACTGTTGTATGGGGCAGAGACGTTGACACTCGCCAAAAAGGACATTGAGCGATTGAAGGCGCTCAAAGTGTGGTGCTGGCGCAAATTACTAGGAGTGTCTTGGAGGGACAGAGTTTCGAATGAAGAGGTGTTGCATCGAGCTCAAGAAAAGCGGGTGCTGATTTAAACGATTAGAGAGAGAATGTGCTCTTTGCTGGGTCCTTGTTCACTTTAAAGCCTCTCTAAAGTGTTTGGAGCCCAACAAAAATTTGATAGCAAACATTAAGTGTTAGATGACATCCTCTTTCACATCATTACGCAATTCAAGTAAATTTTGCCATCCAATTTGTTAGCGAATTTGGGACTTCCAACACTTTAGAGGGGCTTTAACATTTACTAAAACCAGAAATACTTCCTAGCTGAAATGTATGCTAATTGTTAGCAAGAGCAATTTTGGTGGCATGAAACATATATATTCAATCATTTTTACAGCATGCAACTTGCTGAAGATTCCAAACTTTCTTGAATTTTCTTTTGGTTCTGTAATGGCTGCTTCTGCTTTAGAAGTATCAGGGCGCACAAACATAAGTACCGGTATTGTAACTGAGACAACTCTTACCTCTCTTAAAACTGCTATCTGCTGGCTCATCACTTAGGGTAGAGAGATCCACATTTGGTGTCTATAAATACAAATTAAAAAATAGAACTCCACAGCTTCATATCATGAAATGGAAATAACAAGAGCATGAAATGGAAATAACAAGAGCATGAGATAAGATGTAATATTTACTCTACTCAAGGCAGTAGCAAAACAAGCATTTCTTCCTATTTTTTGTCTCTATCAGTTGTACCTTTTCAATGAGTTTTTATTTTGCATACACATACATCTTAAATGCCATCAATGATATATGTAAATGTGTTTGAAATTGCTATAACTACAGCATTTTTTAGGTGCAATAATAATTTCCATGTAATTCATGTTTTTTATGATCATGTGAAAAATGTATTCAAGACATGTAAACATGCTCAATTCAGCCTTTGGCTTCCATGCAGTGTACTTAATAAAGACCATTACTGAAATGAATTAAATTGAAGAAGGAAAAAAAAAAGGCTCTTGATATGATGACATTTCCTTAAAATTACAAACTAATGTGATTACGATTGAAAGTCTCTTCAGAAAACAGAGATGGGTATATAAGGCCTGTCTTCATCAGCTCCAGATTGCCAAATAGCCCGCTATTTCTGATTTCGTAAATAATCCCGAAGTTACAAATCGCGTCTTCATCAGCTCGAGACTTGACCTCAAAACTTGAAACTCGAGCTCGAGATATTTTGCACAGCGTTCGCGAGTCTTCTGGCTGGTGAAGACGCACTAGACAAATAGCGGGATATTTTGCAAACTAGCCCAAGATATCTTGGGATGATTATCTCGACCAAATATCCTGCTAATTGCAACTTTGGGCTAATAAAGACGCAAATTATCCAGTTAACGGATAGTTCAAATAGTGGGATATTTGGCAATCTCGAGCTGATGACGACAGGCCTTATAACTAGGAAGACGTGAATGGGCTCATTGGGCTATACCCCTAGCAGATCAAATAGGCAGAGTGGTTGTGGCAGTGTTTAACTTTAGAACTGACCACATCTCCTAAATCAATTTGCTTTTGCTATCTAACTGACAATACTGCACCCTAAGGGGTTGTTTGTCCAAGAAGAAGT
The DNA here is from genome assembly GCA_035222895.1 of Strongylocentrotus droebachiensis. Lineage (NCBI taxonomy): Eukaryota > Metazoa > Echinodermata > Echinoidea > Camarodonta > Strongylocentrotidae > Strongylocentrotus > Strongylocentrotus droebachiensis. The sequence goes on from JAVYIG010003696.1 coordinate 172,125, forward strand.
TTCAATTTAATTCCATAATACATACACCATATTTGACAAGATGAATAAATTCATGTGCTACAGATATTTCATTATGTATGTGACAATATGAATGTCTCTGGTTAGCATTTTGCAAACACTTACCTTTAAAATGTTAAAAAGATAAAGTAGATCTAAGGGCTTGCTTGTCCAAGAAGAACTTTCAATTTAGTTCATGTACGATATGTTAAACATTTCTTTTTCAATTTCTAGCTTAACATGATGCATGCTATACTTAACAGCAGAGCAATGTTATTTTTCACGGAATCTTTTGACAGAGATTCTTAATTGAAAGAGAGGTAATTTGGTACAAAGTGGTATGTGGCTATGAGATGAACAAAATCATGTGCTACAGGTATTACATAATATATTTGACGATATGAATATCTCTGGTTTGCATTTACCAAACACTTACCTTTAAAATGTAAAAAATGAAAAGTGGTAAATCTGTTTGCTGATGAGAACATGTGAAGAATGAAAGTACATGTATGACGTCAGCATCCATACTGACAGTGAATTAATCTTAAAACCTTAACACCCCATGGACTTACTACATGCACGTAGTACATAAAAGTTGATGGTATGACTAAGAAACACAAGTTAATGTACGATGAAATATTGCTTTAAAGTGTTTTTTTTAATTACTTACTGCAGATGTACATGTATATATATTTATATATATATATATAATGTGCAATGTTTGCCTGTGAGGAATACCAAGTGAGATATCTGTAAACAAAAATATGGTGCATATGAATGTTGTGAATCATCATCATCATCATCCTCATCATCATCAACACTATCATCATCACCACCATCATCATCACCACCATGACCGTCAGTGTCACCATCACCATCCCCATCATCACCACCATCATCACCACCATCGTCATCACCATAATCACCATCACCTTTATCACCATCACCATCAGCACAATCACCACCACCATCATCATCATCATCATCACCGTCACCATCATCACCACCACCATCATCACCATCATCATCATCATCACCGTCACCATCATCACCATCACCATCATCATTATCATCATCATCATCATCATCACCGTCACCACCACCATCATCATCATCACCATCATCATCACCACCATCATCATCATCATCATCACCACCACCATCATCATCATCACCATCACCACCATCATCACCATCATCACCATATTCATATACTGCATGCAAAAAGCATGACAATACAGCAATATTCAGAAATGATGTGGCAAACTGCTTAAACACTGCATAACGCAATTCAATATGGTAAACCAGAACGTCAATGACGTAGCGCTCATCCGCATCTCGCTACAACAAATATCGTAAATTTTATGTGGTACACTTTTGAACTGGTCAAAAAATAAAAATTTGATGCCCTGGAAGGGACATAATTTCATTTCATTTGCATAAAGTACCATAAATAATCAATGGAGCAAAATCTCAAAATTCTGTGTAGAAGTTTAGTGTTCCAAATTTAGCTCTACCAGATAAGGCAAACCAAATCAAAATCGGTCAAGAAATGAGGGAAAAGAAGCAATTTTTGTTATTTTGGAATAAATTTGCATAAATTACCATAATTAATTAATGGAGAACAATCTCAAAATTCTGTGTAGAAGTTTAGTGTTCCAAATTTAGCTCTACCAGATAAAGCAAACCAAATCAAAATTGGTCGAGAAATGAAGGAGAAGAAGCATTTTTTTGTGATTTCAAATAAATTTGCATAAATTAGCATAGATAATGAATTTCACGATTTTTAAATCCCCCTCCTAGCCCTATCATATGAAATAATCAGAATCAAAATCGGTTGAAAAATAACGAAGAAGAAGCATTTTGAAAATCTTGATGTTGATGCCACAACAAAGTCTAAGTCAACATGACCTTTGACCTTAACTTAGTGACCTGAAATTCTACTCACATGATTGGGGAGACTTGATAACCCTATAGTCCAAGTTTCATTGAATAAGAACTTATACTTTCAAAATTATATCAAAAATTCAAAAACTTAACCTTAGGTTAAGTTTTTGATGATGATGCTACAACATAGTCCCTGTCTGTTGACCTGAAATGACCTTTGACCTTGACTTTGTGATCTGAAATTCTACTCACATTATTGGGGATACTTGATTACCCTATAGTCCAAGTTTCATTGACTAAGAACTTTTACTTTCAAAATTATATCAAAAATTCAAAAACTTAACCTTAGGTTAAGTTTTTGATGTTGACGCTGCCGCCGTCGCCATCGCCGTCACCGGAAAAGCGGCGCCTATGTCTCGCTTTTTGCTACGCAGGCGAGACAAAAATTAGGTACATGTTTTTCTAAATTAAATTCATGTAGCACTCCTAATGCATGAAGACAGAGTATAACAATATATGCATGTAGTAAATAAGTTATGTTTTCATTTAAATTCTAAATATCAGCATTTTAAATGCATGAGCAATTTATGCATGGTTACCAGAATGTAACTTTCAAAATGAAAGAAGAAAGTACCGGTACAAATAAATGCTGATGAATATTACTAAATAGCAATGAGCAAAGAGTCACTTTTATATAAATATAAGCAAGATATTTTCTCTTTTTGGGGCTTTGTTTTTAAGAAACTGCAATACATTTACCTCAGAAACAAGAAATGTTGGTTGCGATTTCTCCTACAGTTAGAGAGAATTTAATCATGAAGTAAGACAGATGATGTCCCTTATATCATTTATTGATATTATGAGAAATATACTAATAATTGCATTACTTTCTTTTAGAAATATTTTCATCTCTTTACATCAATATATGTTCCATTCTTGCTTTTTAATAACGATAAGAAGATCACATTATTTCTTTGTAAAAAAGCTGAACAAAATAGTCATTGAGTAAAATGTCTTTATAAAACAAAGGAAATATGAGGGGAAAATGGTAAAGAATAATTAGATAAGTTAGTATGATATTACTGTGGAATGCTATTATAACTATACTTCATAAAGTAAAAACCTGCATGCATGTGCACTAATGGTTTGCCAGATAATATAAATTCTGCGACAATTAGATTAATTATCTTAATACCAGGACTGGTTGTTTGAGGAATAGTTGTGTGGGGCAAGTCTTCCCAAGACTGTCAGTTGTCTAAGATCATGGACATCCCATAGAAACTTGAAATATAGTATCTACAAGCATTTTAATGTGGTGTCCACGAGCATGAACATGTAACTGTTTTGAGAAACTGACCCCTCATAGATTCTTGACATGAGTAGTTGAGCAGGGGAGTGTTTCACATAGACTGAGATCGACTTTAAGTTGGACTTAACTTTGGTAGGCAACTCATGCCACTGGTTGCACTCACCATTATAATCTTTAGATATTTTTTTTTCCTTCAATGATAAATTATCAAAAAATGTTAATTCTGTAGATGTGTGACCATGATTTGTACGTCCCTTGAGAGACAAATAACAGTAAATGGTGAGAGCAAACAGTGGCAAGTCCAACTTAAAGTTAATCTTAGTCTTTGTAAAACACCCCCATGGAGGAGTTATGGGTTAGTAAGGTGTGTAGTTATCTTGACTCGATAGAAACAAGCAACTGTTTACATGAAAGGGCTTTCACATAGAAATTCACAGTAAAACTAAGAACCAAACCAAATTATTAAAACCAAATATTTCCTTTCAGTGGGTTAGTGGATCAGAAGTGGTATCTTAATCGGGAGATCCTGGCGTGTTGGAAACCAAGTCAATGCGCTATGATATTAATCCTCATTACCAAGTCCCTCAGAGAGGACTTGAAGCCGTTGGTCCCCTGGTTGCTTACTTACAAGCATACACACTTTCTCTCTCTCTCTTTGTGCCATGTCCAGAGACGTTGGCGACCATGGAATGCCACAACCCTCTGTCTCATATTAATGCAGTAATTTATTCTCCCATGATCAATTCCACTTTCAGAAATCCCACTCCTTAAGCTACTCATCCACAGAATCCTCCTACCCCTACCCCTTCTCCCCTCAATTCTTCCAGTCAGTGCAAGATTTTCCAAACCATGCTTTCTTAAAAGTCAGATAAATGTCCATACCCGGGCAGATCGACCGGAAGCACCTGCTATTGCAATATTTATATATACTTTCTATTGATTTTATCTCAATTCATGTTTGTCGTATTAATGTGATTTGATTTGCCAAATAAAACAATAATAATAATAAACCACTAACAAACCAACAAACAAAAACTAAGAAAGAAACTAATTACCTGTGAGACTCCATGAATGGTGAGAGTACTCTTCTTTGTAGGTGTTTTCTGTCTATTATCCCCCGCAGACTCAGAGAGATGTCTGATCGCTGCGTCGGAAACGGAACGAGAACCTGATTCTGCTGAAGGTGTGTTCAAGTCATGCCTCGTTTCTAGAAGGAAAAAGATTAATTGCTGAATTATTATTGTATCCTTGTGAGAGGGCACATTAAAGAGGGGCAAAGATGATTATTTTAACTACTTGATCATGGTGGACTTAATAAGTATTTGGTTTTCATGCAAACAAATGTTACATAATTCATTCATCAATTAATAGGTTGATATCAGATTTTAAAATTTGTATTGAGCCTATTATCAATGCTGCATGTACAGTATTGCATTAATAATAACGATAATAATAATAATGATAATAAAAGTAATAATAATAATTATAGTAATAATTCAATTTCAATTCGAATTTATACTAATATGAAGAAAAACATTGAATGATAAAAAAGGAAAGTGTGATAATAATAATAATAATACTAATAACAAAACAATTTTGGATGAAAGGAAAGTGTGAAAAAAGAGTGTTGCAATATGAAGAAGAAGCTATACATCTCTATCATTACATTGACACGCAATAAGTGCATTACTAGCAGAAATATAATGCTCAAGATGCTACAACACTTGCACAAATGTAAGCTCTGCTCAAAGTTACAAAGAAGTGCAGATAAAGAACCATGGTAGAGAGCAGTTTCAAGTCTGTATTTATCAAGTTCCAGAAAGTGTTGGTCTATCATATGCAACACTGAAAGAACAAAGAAAGTACAAGTACATGGAAGTGTGTGCACAGCTTAAGAGAGAATTCTAGACAACTTAGCTCTAACAATTTGAATGATCACGGTCCAAAGTTGCAATGGTACTTTAGTGCTTCATGAACAATCTGATGTCATTTGATACTAAATAAGTGCACGTGCATGATAAAGATTTTGATAGAGGTGGGTGTAATTGTAGTTTGGTGCTTCATTAGCAATCTAACAAACTTAGTTCATGTGATATTAAATATGTGCATAATAATGATTTAGAAAGAGAAGGATGTAATTGTAGTTTGGGGCTTCATGAACAAACAAACCAAGTTCATGTGATGCTAAACATGTGCAGATAAAGATTTTGATAGAGATGGGTGCAGTTCTAGCAAAAACACATACATGTAAGTCAACAACAACAGATGTACTTTCGTACTTCACAAACACTTTTGAGCCCATTGACTACTGACTTCTTTCATTCCCATAGGCTTTAATACAGGACCAACCCAGGTCCAGTAGTCAATAGGTTAAAGCAATATTTGCTAAGATACAAAAAGCTGCTAAAAGAATTCTCAGAAGAAGTGAAAGAAGTGTAATTCTAGCACCAAACGCTCAGACCAACATTCTTAAAACAGGTGTTTTAAAACTCGTGTTTAGACCTCCATGAGTGTAGTATGTACTTGTTTAGTGCGCCAACATAATGTACACATACAGTGCATACCTGCCAACCTTTCAAGGCAAAAGTAAGGAATATAGGATTTCTTATTTTTTTCCACACAGAATATTTCAGAAAAAGAGAGGAAACTAGAGTTCAGAACAATAGCTTGAAGGCCCCCAAAATAGGAATCGATCCTCCAAGATATGAATGGCTGGCAGCTATGACAACGTATATTCATGCTTATTTACAGTAGAGCTTTGACCCTGGTTTAGGTCAGTGTTCATTTGAAACCTCCTTTGTAAGCCTTAAAATGTACCAATCACCAAAACTGAAAACAATTGATTTGTGTACAGCAAGAAATGTATAAAATTTACCTCAACGACTTTGCCTGGCATTTTATGGGTTAACGGTAAAGATGAATGAGGGAAGTAAAGCATAACATCATACCCTGCACATGGGACCAAGGTCTGATTTGGATTCCATACGGGCCCCATTCTGCATGAGTTAGCTTGTCTACTTAACAAGTCATCTTTATGTTTACTGAGAGTTTATTTAAACTGCAATATCTCTTTGCAGAAGGAATGCATCCAGGAGGTGTTTTACAAAGACAAAGATCAATCTAAGTTGGACTGGAACTATGGCAGGCGATTCGTGTCCTTAAAAAGTCTTGACCAGATGTAAAATTACAGGGGGAAAACCTTACAAATTATGATCTTTAGATTCAAAAAAATTTCCTTGAATAATAAAGTATCAAAAATGTGAACTCTGTAGATTTGTGACTTCCCTTGAGAGACCAATGGTGAGAGTAAGAAGTGGAATGAATGGCCTGCCATAGCTCAAGTCCAACTGAAGTCAATCTAATAGTCTTTGTGAACAAATGTTGGTAATTGGTACACTTTAAAGCTCTCCGTGCTGCACTATGACAATGAATAACTTAGATGCTGCTTGTAAGTATCGGCTTGCATGGTGATGTAGATATACAGTAGGCTTGCAGGTGCACCATGTGAGAGAGAGAGGATTGAGGAGTCCTGAAAAGGACTCTCGGTAATCTTTCTTGGGGGGGGGGGTGTAGTCCTGAAAAGGACTGTTTGTTATTTTTCTTAGCTTATAGTTGTAAGGAGAACTATAGCGCTTGGAGAGGATGAGTGGCCCCAACGTTTAAGTCACCGCACCCCAGTGGCTTAAGCTCACGCACGCCAGCTATTCTCCACTCCTGACGACGGATAGTCAACCTGTTCGAAACGTCAAGCCACTCATCCTCTCCAAGCGCTATAGTTCTCCTTAGAACTATAAGCTAAGAAAGATAACAAACAGTCCTTTTCAGGACTACACACCCCCAAGAAAGATTACTGAGTTAGAGTCCTTTTCAGGACTCCTCAATCCTCCCTCTCTCTCTCTCACATGGTGCACCCGCCAAGCCTACTGTATATGTAGACAATGAATAACTTGAGTGTGCTGGACAGCCAAACAAACCTCTGATTATAATGCTTGGACCTGGGGTCTGAGTTGCTGTTAAACCAAAATCCATGATGCAAATGAAAAGGTTTATGGTAATGATTAAATGAGAATTCATGAGATGATGCAAAGCTTATGAATTCAATTTAATAGACATTTAAGCATATATGAAAGCCAAGAAGAGGTTTGTGTTTATATCGGTCAGAAGCAGATTGAATGAATTGATAACATTAAAAGAACTTTCAATTCGGTTAGGGTTAATGAGAAAAGAATACTGGATTATTTTAATGCAAGAACATAAAATGATAAATGTAATTAAACTGTAATTTTTAGGGGCAAAACTACAATGTTTTGTGAAAGTAACAAATCAATGAATTTTCAGGATAAGTCTCAATTCAACAACCTGCCCATATGCTAAATGAAGCTATTTTGGGGTTGATACATGTGAGTTTTGATATGTCCAGGAAAGAATTGTTGACTGCATTGCAATATAAACTGACCCAACGTTGATTCATTACCTGATGAAGTCCTCTGCCTTGGTGCCTCTAAGGAGGACTGAGTACCGGTAGAATGGTGAGACCGGTCTACCCCGCCCTCCCCATTGGGATACATCCCGGGTCTCTGGGGGGTCGGAAGGGATGCTGCTGTTGTTACTACCCCTCATTGGTGCTTCTACAAGAGATATTCAGGAGAGATTGGTATTACTTATTTACATATTCATGAACAAATACATAAATATATGTAATGGGGCAGTTTTGTAAAAAAAAATTCGGGGTGGAGGGGGGGGGGGGGGGGGATCACAAGCAATGATGCTGTAGTCAATACCCTCATTGGTGTTTAAAAAAAGACAGATTCCAAAGGTGGTGGATATTAATGACTTACGATAGAGAAGAGAAAATTTGACAAGATAATGTTTGAACTCTTGATAGGGAGTTCTGGTAATGACAGAAAACATATACTGTAAAACCACATTTGTTGTTTCCATGAAAATTGTTTGTTGTTAAAGGTAGTACAAAGTTTTGGTATGGGGTCATTTATTTGGTTCAAATGAACATATTGGAAGCATATGTGATCCTACAATAATCTGTGATCGTTGTCGCGGTTAAAATCGTGTCTGAAGTTATGAAATTGTAAATAATACACTCTTTATGTTGTATAGCCCCCTCTCAAGGTCAATATATTAATTAAGCTACAAAACAATGTTTCTTGACTAAAATCGTCCAATAGCTATTCCCGTTTGGAAAGAATATATCACAACTACATATTCTGAGATTTTCATGGTCGCAGCTACCATTGTACGGCCTTAGGCGCTATTTGAAATTCATCAAATTTACCGGGAGCACCGGTAAATTTTTATATTCAATTTTTCTCAAAAGCAGAAGTTTATTAAGGGCTAAATTTTCCCAGTGCTTATAATACATCCACAGGGGCATCCAAATATATCAAAATTGTAAAGAATCACTACCACCCAATACCCAATTTTCAAAATTTACCAAAACTTTGTATTACCTTTAAAACATGTAATGAAGGAACCTATACGTTAAGACCAACGGCCTATAAAGGCCACTTTTTTGGCTTGATATACAGGTTTCACTTTACAGTGTAATTAAAACCTAGTAAGAACAGGGTCAAAAAATAGTATTTACATGCCAGGGCCCTCCCCCTCTTACCATTAGATCCTGTTCTTCTTTCTCCAGCCTTGGGCTTAGCTGTTGTCGTTGTTACCATGGTGATAACGGTTCCATCAGGAGCGATGCTCCTGGATGTCTCGACTCTCTTGGTAGGGGAGACGGGGTTGTCTTGGTTTGATCTCCGTGTTCTGTTCCGCAGACTCCATGAAAAGGAACTGAGGAGAGAACAGTAATATATGTTTACCATGGCGATACTCCTAAATGCCTCGACTCTCTTGGTAGGGGAAACGGGACGTGTTGCGCTTGATCTCCATGTTCCGCTTCAGCAGGATAGCATGGGTCCAGCTGTTGAGGGGGCCCTGGTTTCGTGGAAGGGGGGGGGGGCAATCAGACCTATTTGTTGGATGGAACAAGACCACTGAATGAGTCTTGAATATAGAATTTGTTTCATCAAAACACTTTGTTAATAGCTGTCTAGGGAGGGGAGGTTGTGAAAACAGGTGACATCTATTTGTTTTGCCTTCCTGCTCTGCCTTTTCTTGCTCACAGACAATACACACAACACTAGAGGGAGTGTGGTAGTTTGTTTGTTTGTTTGTTTGTTTGATTTATTTCGGTATAAAAAGGCATCATGCATTCAGTAAAATAATAACAAATAAAATAATTAAATTACAAGATAAAATAAACGACTGGATAGCCCATATTCAGCGGTATCGTTATGATACTGCTGGTCTTCCATGGGGACCAGAGTTAACCCACTTACTTCCCTCCATCCTCTGTAGCTATGCTCAATGGTAAGACGTGCTGAGATATATGCACATTGTTTATCATTCATGTACAACAACCATAGACTTGTACTAATCACTAGAAGGGGTCCATATTTGAGCTAACCAACTTATCCATACAGTGAGAGACCCTTTGACACTCTCTTCATCCCCTGTTCCTCAACTCAGTGGTAATATTTCACATTACCCCTGTTCTTCAAAAACTTCACTGGCTTCCTATCACTTCTCGCATTACCTACAAAATCCTCCTCCTTACTTTCAAGACTTATCATGGTTTTGCTCCTTCATATCTTTCTGAACTCCTTCCTCGATACACTCCTGTCCGGACTTTGCGATCTGCTTCTCAATCTCTCCTCTCTCGGTCTCACACTATTTCATACAAACAGTACGGTCAACGTTCTTTCGTTTATGCAGCTGCTTTTCCTTTGGAACAATCTCCCCCTTCAAAATCGCAATGCTAGCTCTGTAAATTCTTTTAAAACAATGCTAAAAACACATCTCTTTAAGTCTTGTTCCTGAATAGCTCTTTTGACCTTTTGCCTTTTAATATATTTTGTGTAGATTACCGTAGGATACTATTAATTTAAGAACTATTTGTATTTTGGTTGTAAGTGATTTGTTATTATGTACATGTATTATTTTCATTTGCAAAGTTTAATGGTAATTTAAATTGATATAATTTGTAATGCAAATTCTGTTTCCTTTACTTATCAGCTATTTTCTTCTAAACCGCTTAGAGGCAATTTTGCAATTTGCGGTATACAAATATCTTATTATTATTATTATTATTTATATACATGTACAGTACATTGTTTTTATTATTTGTGTGCAACAACCATAGATTTACACACAACACTTGACAGCATCCCTGTCTGGTAATTCCAGAGTTTACACAATTACTCATACAGTGAGAGACCCTTTGACACTCTCTCCATCCCCTGTAACTCCACTCAGTGGTACAACAACCACAGACTTTCACACAACACTAGATAGCATCCATGTCTGGTATTCAAGAGTTTACACACTTACCCATACAGTGAGAGACCCTTTGACACTCTCTCCATCCCCTGTAACTCCATTCAGTGGCAGGATATGTCTGCTGCCTCTCATGTGCTCCAGAGTATCAACCGGCACCTGAGCGTCACCAAAGAACAAATCTAACGAGAAACAAATAATAATAGAGAGATGGTCAGACGTACATGTAAAGCAGAAGATGAAACAGAGAGCCAGAAAAGAGACAGAGATGGGTAGAACTAGCCCCTGTCGGTTGTTGTGCATACATGTACAGGCAAAAGAGGAAACAGAGAGCCAGAGAAGAGACAGATAGGATGGGACTAGTTTGCAGACAAATAAAGAGAAACGCAGACAGAGAATTGTGCAAATATTCTGAAGCTATACACATGGGAATACCTCACAAATACATGTACATGTATGCGAGAAAAGTCATCATTATTATCATAATTATCTTTTAAAGTTTCCCTCTTACCAGGAGTTACTGACTTTTGCGCCATGATGACACTCCCTCCCTCCACTTCTTCTATTATCGAGCTTCCTACTCATTTAACCAACCTCACCAGCTTCTGACATTCCAAATAATACTTCTATGTGATTTGGCAGTAGTCTGATGATTTTGAGATAATTATTGGTTCAATAATGAGGGAAATTAAAGGAGAATAACATCTCACCGTTACTTCCTTTGTCCCAGACTTCAAAGCGTAGTTCCCTTGAGTTACCATTTAGTTGACTGCAAAATAAAAAGAGAAGACATCGTAACGTTACTAGAAGCATTGATATTACCATCAAAAACACAATTATTTACACTATCACCAACAGTATAATCAGCAACATCATCACCATCATAATCATCACCATCACCATCATGATCATCATCACCACCATCATCACCACTTCATCATCAATATTACTACCCTCATCAAAATCATCGCCGTTATCATCATCATCATCACCACTATCATCAATATTACTAGCACCATCATAATCAACAAAACAATGGCTGGTATCAACACCTTACCATTAAAAGCCTCCCTTTTATCATAATCATCATTGCCATCACCACTTTCCCCATCATCATCGCGTTGATAGTAACTTACAACAAGAAGTGTTCGTCCCAGAATGGATTGGTGGTGTTGACGATGGTGTTAGTCTTGTATCTCTGTGGCGGGTGATCAAGCATGGCGATGCAGTATGGGTCGCTGCTGCTTCCTCCGCTCCTAACCAAAAGACCGTTGGCTTTGATCACTAAAAAACAGACAGAAAAATAAAATAGAAAACAGGGAATGATTATAAACAGCAATCCATGTTTATGGTCGGATGTGATCACTGTTCATACAGAATAATATACATCCATATCTTTGGTGTTTCTAATGGTTCTAAAAAATACAGCGGAACCTGTCTATACAGGCCACCAAAGGGAAACAGGAATATTGACCACTGTAGACAGGTTCTACAACACATATTTTTCTCTTGAGGAAAGGCAATATACATGACCACTACAGACATGGCGCCACTAAGATAGGTTTAACTGTATGCTTTGGTATGCTACGTCATCAATTTCCAACACAAACTGACTCAATGCTAAATCTTCATTGAATTTGTGAGGTGTAAATCCCCTTTGGCACTTAAAAAGTTTTATCATACATGTACATGTAGTATGTAAAGCGCATTAAGGACTTAAATGTAATTTAATGTTCTCTAAATATAATGTAACTACTACCAGAATTACAACAAACGTGAAATGCGATATATGCAACATTGCACAAAAGAGGAAATCAGCTGAGTAAAAAATTGCAGAATAAGAGCACAGTATCATGAAAGAAGAGCTAGGCTGGCTACGCTGCTAGCTGAATATGGATATGAAAAAGATTCAGCTAGCCTATACTGTACAAAACCACTTCAATACCTGATAAAATCTAAAAGTCATCCTCGCGAGAATACTGGTACTATGGATAGTATTATTCAGTTGACTTTTTGTCACAGAGGCTTACAGATGGCAATATTTGCATGTTGTACAATTCCCTCATGGCACAATAAAACCATCTGACTGTGCATAAAATTACTGAGATTGCTTGTGTCTTGCTTGCACCTAAAAGTGTGTTGTTCATTCTACTAAATGTATATAACAAATTTTATGCTCTACTCAAGTAATTTATAATGTTGGGCTAAGCTTGTCTGCAATATAAGTACCTACAAGTATATCACTGAATTTGCTTCCTCCTAGCTTGCAAAAAATAAATGTTTTGTTCATCGTGGAAAGGTATAAAACTACAATTTTTGTTTCAATGCAATAAGATCTAAACAGCTAGAGAAATATAATGATAGTACTACAGAGAAGCGCTACATGTATAAATGCAGCTCTAGTGATGTGTTCGACAGAATAAGAACAGAAAAAACACCAGAATGTTGTTGCACCTCCCCTAGCTTTGCCTCTACTCTCTAACACCTAACATTTACACAACCTAGTGTAAACAGTGTCCATGCAATGTTTGGACTGTGCATTACATGGTATAGTGGGGTGTTCTTCTAGGTGAATAGTGTACATTAAAGCCCCTCTAAAGTGTTGGGAGCCCCAAATATTTGATGGCAAAATATCACTTAAATTGTATCGTAATGTGAAAGTATTTTCATGACAAATGTGTTTGAAGTCGAATACGAAATTTAGGTTTTCTGCATACAACGGAAACTCAACTTATGAATTCTTTTATCACTATTTGTCTTCAAACACAATTTTTTTTTTTTTTTTTTTTTTTTGGGGGGGGGGGGGGGATCTTTGCGGTAGTGTGTCTTAAATTACATCCCCTTTCACATTATGATACAATTTAAGTGAAATTTTTGCCATCAAATTGTTGGTGAATTTGGGGCTACCAACACTTTAGAATGGATTTAATGTATACAGCCATTTTGACATGTATTTTTGTGATGAGCCAATCAACAGTTTTGCATTTTTCTACTGAATTCTCTCATTTCCAAATGGAGCCATTCAGTACCCATAGGGAATTAATTAAGGGATTGATAGAATAAAACTACAAAGAACTAAACCTAGCATGGAGCATCTGTTTTATATGCCTGTTGTATACACTGTGGACCAATTACACATATATTATTAAGTTTCATTGTTTTACTATGTACAATGCAATCCGATGTACTTTATT